>PVIA01001912.1:0-240613 GCA_004024845.1 Tonatia bakeri
CCCCCATTACTCTCCCCTGCCCTACCCACCTCCTACTTCCCACATTCAATCCACCCCATTGTCTTTGTCCCTGGGGCCTTCATACATATTCCTTCACTTGACCCTTCTCCTTCTTTCCCCATTATCCCCCTCCCCCTCCCTTCTGGTCACTGTCAGTTTGTTCTTTATTTCCATGGCTTTGGGTCTATTTTGCTCACTTATTTATTTTGTTGATTGGTTTCTACTTATAGGTGAGATCATATGGTATTTGTCTTTCACTGCCTGGCTTATTTCACTTAGCATAATACTCTCCAGTTCTACCCATGCTGTGGCAAAGGGTTGAAGCTCCTTCTTTCTTTCTACTGTGTAGTTAAAATTTAAAAGTCATATCTGATTCCACAACCAAATCAACACAGGAGGGAAAAAAACTTGGAATTCTACTTGCCACCTTTCAAATGTGTCCACCCTAAAAGTGATACACAGTATTTTTCATGTATGTGCAATTAGCCAGATCAAGTCAAATGTGATTACTATCTTCCCACATGCATGGAAATAAAGCAAAACTGGATATCAGCATAAGTCTTGATGCTATAACTAGATAGGACTTTGGGACTGTGAAAATACATAAATTCAACTTTTTCCTCCCCCAAGTACCTAGCTACACTCTTGATTTGCTTGAGTATAGATTTGCCTCTATGGGAAAGTATTTAAATTACATCCACAATTGTATGTGGACCCAATGTACTTAAAAGGACTTAGTGTAAATTGTGTATGTTGGAAAGAAATCAAATTGTGATAAGAGGAAATGAAGGAGAAGAGGCATTTGACATTTTTTAGTTAGTCCCAACAATCAGATGTAAGGATTGCAGGCAAATAAATGACAACTCCACAAATGGTTCAGTGATTATTCCATAAAGCACACAATATACTTCCGTAAGAAAAATGGTTTTTGGAAAAAGTTTTTAGAGTATCATGAATTCCCATAGAGTCAAATGTCAGTGTTTCCCATTTCTTTATCAAGAAGTTTTTAAAGATATTATTGTATATAAAATCAGAGTAATTGATGAGCATCTGCCCTTATCAAGAATTCAATAAGACCTTGGCTGGCATAGCTCAGTGGATTGAGCGCGGGCTGCGAACCAGGCATCGCAGGTTCGATTCCCAGTCAGGGCACATGCCTAGGTTGCAGGCCATGTCCCCCAGCAACCGCACATTGATGTTTCTCTCTCTCTCTCTCCCTCTCCCTTCCCTCTCTAAAAATAAATAAATAAAATCTTTAAAATAAAAAAGAATTCAATAAGAGCCGCTTATCAGTTCTGATCCAGAATGCTTTCAAATACATAAAAACATGTTAAAATAGCCTTTATGCTATATTTCTTCAAAATTGAAACCCAGTTATTTCTTTTCTTTTCTTTTTACTTATTTACAGCTTTTTAAAAATATATACGAACTATCAGAATACAATCCTGATAATGAAACAGAACATTACTTTTCTAAGTGTAAAATTATAAGACATAGTAGAAAATGTAATGTTTCAAAGTCATATAATGTTTCAGTTACAACTTTTTCTCTTAAAAAATGCAATAGAAGAAACCTAGGAAGAAGAAAGTAAAAAAAATAAAATATGTAATAAATATTTAAATCATAGCAAAGTTTTATGTTCAGTTGTCTCTTAATTTCATGAAAAAATAGTTCAAGTTCTAACCTATTACAGAAAAGTTATAGCATATCTTTAAAATCAAAACATAAGAAATCAACTTAAGCTCAAAACATGAGATTTACTACTCCTTTTTTTTTTTAAGATTTTATTTATTTATTTCCAGACAGAGGAGAAGGGAGGGAGAAAGAGAGGAAGAGAAACATCAATGTGTGGTTGCCTCTCATATGCCCCCTACTGGGGACCTGGCCCACAACCTAGGAATGTGCCCTGACTGGGAACCAAACTGGTAAACATTTGGTTTGCAGGCCTATGCTCAATCCACTGAGCCACACCAGCCAGGGCAGAAGATTTATTACTCTTAAATTCTACTTCAGATCTGTGATGTTTCAAGTCCTGGACTGTGCAGATCAATTTTACTAACTATTCAGAAAACTAACACCTATTCTTCTCAAATGATTCCAAAAATCCAAGAGGAGGGAAGATTCTTAAGGTCATCTTACGAGGCAAGCATTATCTTAATTCCAAAACCAGATAAAAACACTACAAAGATAGAAAATTATAAGCTAATATAATTGATGAACATAGATGCTGAAATTATCAACAAAATATTAGCAAACCTAATTCAGCAATACATTTAAGATCATACACCATGTGGGATTCATTCTTGGGATGCAAGGATGGTTCAACATCCTCAAATTGATTAATGTGATAAACCACATAAAATGAAGGATAAAATCATGTGATAATATCAATAGATACAGCAAAATCATTTGACAAATACAATATCCATTTGTGACAAAAAACTCTCAGCAAAGTGGGAATAAAGGCCATATATGAAAAAGCCACAGGTAATATCTTTTGAACAAGGGAAAACAAAAGTGTTTCCCTTAACATAACAGTAAAACAGATGTCCACGTTCACCACTTTTATTCAACAGAGTACCGAAAGTCCTAGCCACAGCAATCTAACAAGAAATAAAAAGCATCAAAATTGTGAAGAAGTAAAACTGTCTTTATTTGCAGATGACAGAATAGTATTTACAGAGAACTTTAATAATTTCATCAAAAATTACTGAAACTAATCATTAAATGTAGTAAATTATCAGGATACAAAATAAATATTCAGAAATTGGTTACATTTTACACACCAACAATAAAATATCAAAAAATAAAACTAGGAAAACAATCTAACCAAAGATGTAAAAGACTTGTAATAAAATTTATAAGATACTAAAGAAATAAATTGAAGAAGATACAAATAAATAGATGCATATGTAGTGCTCTTTGACAGGAACTATTAACATTGTTAAAGTGTCCATACTACTCAAACCAAACTATAGATTGAACACAATTCCTATCAAAATATCAATGATGTATCTCACAGAACTAGAACAATAATCCAGAAATTTTCTAGGTGGGAATGCAAACTGTCACATCATGTGATAGAGCTAAAAGAACATTTCTGTTTGCTCAACAATATAATTTATTTTCCACTCAGTAAACTGCATTTTAATAAATTAAGAAAATTAACATGCCAAATCAAAGGAGGAACCATGATTTTTATGGAGTAAAAATGCAAGTATTCATCAGAATTTGGGAAACATAAATATTGTTTTGATTTATTTTTTATTTTTTATTTATTCATTAATTCATTTATTTACTAAGATATGGAAGGGAGTTTTGCAATTACAACCACTGAAGAGGCCATAGTACAAGGTTCTACTTCCTGCCTGTTTATCCATAAGTCTCAGGCTGCTACTCCTATATTTGATTCCAGAATGCAATAGTAATTATAATACTCATTACATTTAAAAAGAAGATATTCCTTTTTCTGCTCAAAATAAAACTTCCCAGAGAAGCCAAACATTCAAATTTTAAATTGTTTCCTTTCGTATCAGTCTTAACTCCTCTTTCTGTCAAACTTTCATTTTTGTACATAAAACAAACTCAGTCCAAAGTATTAACAATACTTGCCAAAAAAAATTTCAAACTAGCCTGTATTTTCCTGGTACCAATCTGCACTGGAAGATGAAAAAGCCACTCCATGGAACAGAAATCTGTTCAGAGGTCTCAGGTGCCCCTGCCATTTTCTGGGCATGCCACCTAGTCACCCTCCTCTCTAACCTCAGGTGTGCACTCAGGAAAGTGGGTGGGACTAGATAGCCCATTAAACCCAGCCCAGTGCTCAGGGGGCAGCAGAGGTTCTGCTTTAGCAATACCACACTCTTTTTGTTTTGTTTTGTTTTTCAATTTTATTTTTAATTCATTATATTTTACTTTGATCTTTATTAATTTATCACTCCTAAATATTTGGTAAATATATAATAAGTATATATTTCAATGTTCTTGAGGTGACTGCTAAGTTCATTTTCCCAAGTTTTTACTGCTGTTTTTATAATGCAACATATATTGCTATGTATTTTCTTTTTTTTTTAATCATTGTTCAAGTACAGTTTTCTCCCTTTTACTCCCATTCCAACCTGCCCACCCATGCCTCCCCACTTCCCTCCCATTACTACCCTCCCCCTAGTTTTTGTCCATGTGTCCTTTAACTTTGTTCCTGTAAACCCTTCTCCTTTTCCCCTGAAATTCCCTATTCTGTCTCCTCTGGTCAATTTCAGCCTGTCCTCTATTTCAGTGTCTTTGACTATATTTTGCTTGTTTCTTTGTTTTGTTGTTTATGTTCCTGTTAAAGGTGAGATCATATGGAATTTGTCTTTCACTGCCTGGCTTATTTCACTTAGCATAATGCTTTCCAGTTGCATCCATGCTGTTGCAAAGGGTAGGAACTCCTTCTTTTTTTCTGCTGCATAGAATTCCATTGTGTAAATGTACCATAGTTTTTTGATCCATTCATTTACTGATGGGCATCTAGGTTGCTTCCAGCACTTAGCTATTGTAAATTGTGAACTTTGGGGTGCAAAGGTTCTTTTGTATTGGTGTTTTAGGATTCTTAGGATATAGTCCCAGCAGTGGAATTGCTGGGTCAAAAGGCAGATCCATTTTTAGTTTTCTGAGAAAGTTCCATACTGTTTTCCATAGTGGTTGTACCAGTCTGCAGTCCCACCAACAGTGCAGTAGGGTCCCTTTTTCTCCACAACCTCTCCAACACTTGTTGTTTGTTGCTTTGTTTATGATTGCCATTCTGACCGGTGTGAAGTGCTATCTCATTGGCAACACCACACTCATATACCTTCACAAAGCCACTCTGGGTCTTCATAGCATGGGAGGCCAGGACATGACACCACAGCTCCACTACCACAGTTCCATGTGAGGCTAACAGACACTGGCCTCTGAACAGAGGTACATGCAGACATAAAAGCTCTCACAGGAATGAAGACTGTTGTGTTGTCTCTTTCCATCTAAACCATTAAAGAAAAGATGAATAATACAGGATAATTCTTTCTTAAATGAAATGTTTAATTAACCAAAACAGACTCTTCTTCACCCGGGCCATACCTTATGTTTTCCTCTAAGCTGCCCTGTGATCCCTAACTGTTCAGAGCCTCAGACTTCTATGTTACTGGACCAGATGAACTCTAAAGTTCCTTTTAAAACTAAATTATTTAATTATACACTTTATATGTCTAATCTTCCTCATGTCCTGTCTCACTAAAGTCACCCTTTTACATTTCTTTGGAAAGTCAGTGGAATTCTCTATTTTGGAAGCAATTCACAAACATGAAGCTCTATTTGAGATATCCATGAAAGTATGTAAAATAAACAACTTGAAAAGATCATCACTTCAGTGTTAACAACAACAACAACAACTAAACTCTTCCTGGTATTTTCTCAGAGAGTAAAATAAATGTAAAATGCACATAATTTGGGAGGCAGTCATTCATGAGGCCTGGGCCTTTTCACTAAAAGAACACCCAAATGGTTCACGCTATATTTGCCTGAAAAAAATATAAAGAAATATGAGCTATCTGGAGACCTGAAACACTAATGGGCAGGGGGTAATATTCAGTACTGGCACGATATGATGAAATATGCTCTTTATAATGTTTTGTTGCCCTATTTTTTAATCAAGACCTGGACTCTTCAAAATCAAAGAATACTGCTCTCTGAAATTAAAAACAAAAAAGGTAAAGAAATTCAATTATTTTTAAAAAGTGAATTTATCTATAGGATTACATGTTTCTCAATTAGGGAAATTAATAAGACTTTTTGTGACTATCAATATTCAGGAATGCCTATTAATATCAATTAATAGTATCAACTCATCCATTGTTAAAAAAAAATTAAAAAGCATCACACTTTTTTAAACTTTATTGAGTTTATTGAAGTGACATGGGTTAACAAAATTATATAGGTTTCAAGTATACAATTCTATAATACATCATGGGTATATTCTATTGCATGTTCACCACCCAAGCCAAGTCTCCTTCCATCACCATTTATTTCTGTTTACCCTGTCCTATCTCCCCCAACCCTCTTTCCTTTTGGTAATCCCCATCCTGTGGTGTCTATGAGATTTTTTTCTTTGCTTAATCCCTTCACCTTTTTCACCCAGTGTCTACCCCCTTCCCTTCTGACAGCTGTCAGTTTGTTCTCTGTATCAATGAGTGTTTATATTTTGTTTGTCAGTTTACTTTGTTCACTAGATTTCACATATGAATGAAATCATATGGTATTTGTCTTTCTCTGACAAGCTTATTTCATTCAGCATAACATTCTCCAAGTCCATCCGTACTGTTAGAAAATGTAAGATTTCCTTATTTTTATGGCTACATAATATTCCATCATGTAACACTCCTTTATATCCATTAATCTACTGATGGGCACTTGGGCTGCTTCCAAATCTTTACTATCGTCAATATGCTGCAATGAATATAGGGGTGCATGTATTGAATTAGTGTTTCAGGTTTCTTCGGATAAATTTCAATAAGTGAAATTGCTGAGTCATAGGGCAGTTCAAGTTTTAATTTTTTGAGATGTCTCCATACTGTTTTCCAAAGTGGCTGCACCACCTGCATTCCTAGCAACAAAGCACTAGGGTTCCCTTTTCTCCACATCCTCACCAGCTCTTGTTGTTTGTTGATTTATTGATGATAGTCATTCTGACAAGTGTGAGGTGATATCGCATTGTGGTTACTATATGCATTTCTCTGAGCATTAGTGACAACAAGCATCTTTTCATACCTTTATTGGACATCTGGATATTTGGAGAGGTATCTATTGAGGTCTTTGTCCATTTTTTAATTGGATTGTTTGTTTTTAGTGTTGAGTTTTATAAGTTTCCTATACATTTTGAATATTAACCCCTTATCAAAAGTATTGGCAAATGTGTTCCCCCATTTAGTGGGTTGTCTTTTCATTTCGTTGATGATTTCCTTCATTGTGCAAATACATTTTATTTTGATGTAGTCTCATTTGTTTATTTCTTCTTTTGTTTTCCTTGAGCGAAGAGCTATATCAGAAAAAAAACACTGTTATGAGAAATGCCTGAGATTTTACTGTCAATCTTTTCTTCTAGGATTTTTATGGTTTTGAGTCTAACATTTGATTCCTTAATCCATATTGAGCTTATTCTTGTGTATGTTACAGGAAGGTGGCTTAGTTTCATTTTTTGCATATATCTGTCCAATTTTCATATGTTTTTTGCCTTCTTTGCTAAATATCTACTGAGTATAAAGTTACAGGTTTATACCTGGGCTTTTTATTGTGTTCCATAGACCTATATGTCCATTTTTATGCCAGTATCCTAATCTTTTGATTACTATGGCCTTGTAGTTTTGTTTGATATTAAGTGATGTTATTCAATGTTGTTATTCTTTTTCAAGATTTATGTGGATATGTGGAGGTTCTTGTAATTCCAAATACATTTTTTGAATATTTGTTCTAGTTCTGTTAAATATGCCATTGGTATTTTTACTTTGATAGGAATTGCATTTAATCTATAGATTGCTTTGGTTAATATGGCCATTTTGATGATGTTAATTCTTATCCAAGAACGTGGTATATACTTTCACTTATTTGTACCTTCCTCAATTCCTTCCTTCAGTGGCTTATAATTTTCCAAGCTCAAGTCTTTTACCTTCATGGATAAATTTATTCCTAAGTATTTTACTTTTTTAAGCAATTATAAGTGAAATACTTTCTTAGTTCCTCTTTCTGATAGTTCATTACTGATGTATAAAAGTGCACCTGATTTCTGGGCATTTATTTTATATCCTGGTACATTACTAAATTTACTTATCAGTTCTATTAGTTTGGGGTAGAATCTTTAGTGTTCTCTATATACACTATCATGCTATCTGCAAATAATAACACTTTTTCTTTTTTAAATTGAATGCTTTTTACTTCTTCTTCTTGTCTGATTGCTGTGGCTAGCACTACCAGCACCACATTAATAAGAAAGGTGAAAGCAGACTTCCCAGGACTGTTACTGATCTTAAAGGAAGTGCGTGTAGTTACCCAGTGAATATGACATTTGTGGTAAGTTTATCATACTTGGCCTCTATTATGTTCTTTCTTTCCCCACTTTGCTAAGAGTTTCTTTTTTTTTTATCATAAATGGGTATTGAATTTCATAAAATGCTTATCCTGCATCTATTGATAAGACCATGTGGTTTTTAACCTTCATTTTGTTTATGTGTTGTATTATGATTATTGATTTGTGGATAATGTACAAACCTTGCATCAAGTGGAATAAATTCCTCTTGATCATGGGCTATGACTATTTTAATTTAATTTTGGACCGTGTTTGCTAATATTTTGTTGAGCATTTTAGTTTCTATATCCATCATGGATATTGCCCTATATTTTCTTTCTTTGTAGTGTCTTTATCTGGTTTTGGAGTTAGAATAATGCTACCTTGTAAAATGAGCTTGGGTATCTTCCCTCCTCTTGAATTTTTGGAATAGTTTGAGAAAGATAGGTGTTAGTTCTTTTGTTTGAATGTTTGGTAAAAGTTAACTGTGAAGCCATCTGGTCCAGGAGTTTTGTTTGTTGGAGTTTTTTTGTTACTGCTTCAATTTTACTTCTTGTAATATGTCTATTGAGACTCTCTGATTCTTCCTGATTTAGTTTTAGAACATTGTGTTTCTAGAAATGTATCCAATTTTTCCTGAATGTCCATTTTTTTGTTCATAATATTTTCTTACAGTACTTTGTATTCATTTAGTGTCTATTGTTACTTCCACCCTTTTGTTTCTGGTTTTATTTATTTGGGTCCTCTCTCTATTTTCTTGATGAGTCTGGTTAAAGGTTTGTTAATGTTGTTTCTTTTTCAAAGAACCAGCTCAGTATCATTGATATTTTTGTGTTGTTTTTATAGACTCTATTTTGTTTATTTCTTCACCAATTTTTATTATTTTCTTTCTCCTACTCATTTTGGACTCTGTTTGTTGTTGTTGTTTCATTACTTTAAAGTTAAATTGATTATCTTAGATATTTCTAATTTCTTGAGATACGCCTATAATTTGCGTCTCAGGACTGCTTTAGGTTTGTCTTATAGATTTGGGTTGTTATGTTCTCATTTTTTATTTGCTTCGTTATTTTTTTATTTTTTTTCTTTGGCCTCATTGTTAACTCATCCATTGTTTAGTATCTCTCCATTTATGTCCATCAAGACCTGCTTTATGCCCTGGTTGGCACAGCTCAGTGGATTGAGCGTGGGCTGCGAACCAAAGCATTGCAGGTTCGATTCCCAGTCAGGGCACATGCCTGGGTTGCAGGCCATGGCCCCCAGCAACCACACATTGATGTTTCTCTCTCTCTCTCTTTCTCCCTCCCTTCCCTCTCTAAAAATAAATAAATAAAATCTTTTTTTTAAAAGACCTGCTTTACATATTTAAGTGCTGCTATGTTCAGTGCCTAAGTGTTTACAAGATTTTTATCCTCTTGTTGGAGCCCTCCTTTTGTCATTATGTAATGTCTTTCTCTGTCTCTTACTGTAGCTTTTGCTTTAAAGTCTATTTTGTCAGATATAAGTATTGCTACCCCCGATTTTTTCCTTTTCATTTACATGAAAATTTTTTGCTTTTTTTTTTTTTTGAAAATTTTATTTACAGTGAGGAGAAGGGATAGAGAAAGCAAAGAAAAGAAACTTCAATGTGGGAGAGAAACATTGATTATTTTCCTCTTGCATATGCTGCGATTGGGAACCAAAACTGCAACCCAGATGTGTGTCTTGACCAGGAATTGAAACAGTGAACTTCCACTTTGCTGGCTTATGCCCAATCAAATGGGCCACACCAGTCAGTGAACAAAATGTCTTTTTCATCCCTTTACTTTTAGTCTGTGTGTATCTTTTATTCTGAAGTGGGTCTCTTGTACACAGCATATATACATGGGGCTCATTTTCTTACCCATTCTGCTACCATGTGTTTTGATTGTAGCATTTAAGGTATCTATATTTAAAATGGTTAATGATAGGTACATATTTATTGCCATATAATAATTCTTTTAACTATGTTCTTTCCCCCCCTTTTTCTTCTACTTTTTAAAGGTACCCTTTAACATATCTTATAATACTTGTTTGGTGCTAAGAAACTCTAGCTTTTTCTTATTTGTAAAGCTCTTTATTTCTCCTTAAATTTTAAACAAAAGTCTTGCTGAGTAAAGTAGTCTTGGTTCTAGGTCCTTGCTATATACCACTTTGAATATTTCTTGCCAAGCCCTTCTGGCCTGAAAAATTTCTGTTGCAAAATCAGCTGCCAGTATTATGGGAACTCCATTGTGAGTAACTATATGTCTTTCTCTTGTGGCTTTCAAGATTCCTTTTTTGTCTTTACCTTTGCCCTTCTAATTGTAATATGTTTTGGTGTGGACTTCTTTGAGTTCATCTTGTCTGGTACTCTGCATTTACTGTACTTGTGTACCTTTTTGCTATACCAGGTTAGGGAGGTTTTCAGTCAATATATCTTCAATAGGTTCTTGATCCATTGCTCTCTATTCTCCTTCTGGTACCTCTACGATGCTTGTATTGTTATACTTTATGTTGTGACAAAGGTCCCTTAAACTATACTCAGTCTTTTTAATTTTTTTTTTTATTTTACTGCTTTGAGAAGTGGTTTTTTTCCTACCTTGTCTTCCAAATTACTTCTTTAATCCTCCACTTCATCCAACCTACCTTTTTTTCTAGTGTATTCTTCATTTCAGATATTCTATTCTTCATTTCTGGCTGTTTTGAATGTTTTCCATGTTCTTTTTAATGCTGTTTTGTTTTTACTAAGTTATTTTATTATTTTTTTTATAACCATTGCTGTGAACTCTGTATCTGGTAAGTTGCTTGCCTTCATTTCATTTAGTTCTTTTCCTGGAGACTTCTCTTGTTCTTTTGTTTGGGGTCTACTTCTTTGTGTTCCCATTTTGGTTGCCTTTTTGTGTTTGTTTCCATGTGTTATTATTGATCTGCTATAACCTCCAGTCTTAGTGAGCTGGCCTTATGTAGTAGGTGCCCTGTGACACCCGGTGGTGCAGTCTGGATCACCTGAATTGGTTGCTCCAGGGATATTACTTGTGTGGGTCATGTGGGCTCCCTTGTTGTAATTGAGTGTTGAATGCTAGTTGCCTGTTTGTACATGGATCTCATTCTCAGGCTGGCTGACTGTGGGGTTCAACTCTGACCATGATTTTTGACCTTCTGTGTAGGTTGTGACTGCACAAAGCAGAATTCTCCTCAGCAGTGTTCAGTGCCTACTGAAATCTCCCTTTGGATATGCTATATGTGAAGTTTATTGGATTCACCATTGCTGTTTTCTGGCTATGTGTGTGTTGGTTCTGAGCTTCTTGATAAGGATTCTGGTGCAGTCCATTGTCAGACACTCTATGTGACTGGCCCTGGGCAACCTATATGGAGCAGTCTTGATGAGGCTTCTTCTGTAAATCCTTCAACTAGTCTTCAGTTGGTTATTCATGATAATTGTACTTTAGTTTTCATTTCAATTTGGTCCTAGGAGGAGGTGAACTTAGCTTTCACCTACTTCAATAGCATCCTGAAATCCGGGCCTCACTCATTTTATGTAACTCTGGATTTTTTATTATCCCACCTTGCTTGGTGATCTTACCCATGATTTTCAAATATTATATAAATGAATTGAGAGATTTAGCTTTGCACTTCATTGCAACTGATTACCAGAAAACCGTAAGTGATTTTGTATAAAACCAAAGTTACCACCTCTGTGTTCCACTTGAGAAATATTTTGAAAATATTTTATAATGCCAAATTGAGTTGGACCTATTTAATTTGGTTTGGTCATAGTTTTCATGAATTTTCTATTTGAGTCACTGATTTCCAAAGCCCTTTTAGAGCTTTTGTAATCTTCCCACCAACACTGGAAAGGAATCATATTTGCTAATGCTTTATAAATTAACTTTATTTTACACTCAGAGTGCTAAAGATTTTTACCAGGAAGTAAGATAAAACTTGCCATCCCGACTACCTTTGATTTCAACAATTCCACTATTATTTTGTATACTTTGACTATTAAGTGTAAACCATCTTTTCAGAGTGTTCTTGGGTGACCAATTGCAGTGCAGTTTGTGGTGAAATGTTGTACTATTTCAAATATTTTATGTTATCCTCTACTGTGATTAAATGCTTATCTAGATTTGGTAAATAAATTTATTCAAAAAATTTCTTCCTGTAATCTAGAAGTTCATGACAAGGGTCTCATTGCTTCTGAAATTTTATGCAGCTGAAACACATATCATATTTAAACTCAGATTCTTCTGTCTCTTCTTTTACTCCTGGTGAAATTATCATGCTCTGAGCTGATCTTTCTATGTACAGTCATCCTGCCCTTACCCATGCTTTTGCTTTCCCTTGTTCCAATTGTCCATGGTAAACTCTGGTCTGAAAATAATAAACGAAAATTCCAAATTAAATAATTCATAAGATTTAAATATTCACCATACTGAGTACATTGATGAATCATCCCTCTGTCCAATGTATCCGTGCTGTATATGCTACCTACCCATTAGTCACTTAGGTATCTGTCTCAGTAATCAGATCAACTGTCATGGTATCACAATGCTTGTGATTAGGTAACCCTTGCTTTTCTTAATAATGGTCCCAAAGCCATTCACATAACTTTTATTACAGTATATTATTATGATTTTGCTATTTTATCATTACTTATTATTGTTACTCTTACTATACTTAATTTATCAATTAAATTTTATTATAGGTATGTACATAAAGAATAAAATAGCCCTGGCTGATGTGGCTCAGTGGACTGAGCTCAGGTCTGAAAACCAAGGGGTTGCTGGTTTGATTCCCAGTGGAGAACATGCCTGGGTTGCAGGCGGGGCCCCCAGTGCGGAGGCATGAGAGAGGCAACTTCACACTGATGTTTGTCTCCCTCTCTTTCTCCTTACCTTCCCCCTCTCTAAAAATAAATTAATAAAATCTTTAAAAAATGAGAGATTTGCTCACAGGGGTCTTGGAACATATTTCTCATAGATAAGTGCAACTACTGTACTTCTTGTGTAACAAAACCTTCAGCAATCAAACAGTTCAATTTTGATATTGTTTCAATTTGGTGAGCTCCATTTACAGTTGTTCTGGCCAAAACACACCTGCCCTGAATATTTCCAGCCTGAGTTCTACATTCATATTTAATTTAGTTTTAAACATATAATTTTTTAAACATATAATTTTTATGCCTTTGTTCATAATTCTAAAATTGGATGCCAGTTTTTAGGCCTTTGTTTACATTTAGGTTTATGAAACTTGTCTGTCATTTTATATAATCATTTGCAAATTTTAACCCATGTAAATCACAAGGCAAGTAAGTCATTTATAGATCTATATGATCCTTGGGTAAAAGGAGACAAAAAATGTCATATTTCTCTCTCTAGGTCTGAAGCACATGTACATTGTCATGTAATACAGCTCTTGAGTCTAGAATGTTAGTCCTGGGACCATATAATCATGAGAGTGATGGGAATAAATTAGGGGAAACCTAGAGAAGGAAGGGAAAAGACAAAAATATTGAATCTGCCATAACATGTCTTCTTGGTCTATTTTCACCAGAGTCTTCAATTAGTATTTAAACACCAACATATAAGTATATCAAGGGGAAAATGCAGATCTGGGCTTGATGCAGTGCAAAAATGCACTTGTGGTGGGAATTGAGCAATTCACTCAGTGTTGCACAAGTGAGATAACGGAGGAAGATGCTAAAGGTAAACCTTCCCAGAACAACTCTCCTGAACAGCACCCATGCCATCCAGTTGTAGGTGAAGTCTGTCGTAACGTGGCATCATTTGTATCATCTATACTTCTATATTCCTTAGAGCATCTTAAGAATCTTGGCTCACTTAACTCCAATTTCTAATTTGTTAAAATAATTAATTTTTAAGTTTATATCAAACACACTTTGTTACTGTCAAAACTAACAGTAAGTAAATTTAATGTAATTATTGAATGGTTGGTAAAAATCAGAAACAAATTGTATGATAAGTATTTTGTTTATTTGTTTTGCCAGGTACTTTCTCATGTTTACAGTGGTATCAAACAAGTTGCATACCTATAGACACTATTAAAAAAGAAAAAGCCTTAAGTGTTTTCTCTACCCCCATTAAATACTAAAATATAATGTCTTTGTGACTTTTGTACAGTATGAGAAAGACTGGTATATTTTGGATATATCTGATATCTAATAAAAAATGTTATGAATTTAATTACTTGATAGAGCTCATAAGCAGATATATATGTGTCTTAAGTTCATCATCTTTATTTGGGCTGTGATTGAAATAAATGTATTTCAAATCTGACTTGACATTGCTGAACTTGGCCAACTCCAGGAATCTGTTCCTCTTCCTCCTTTTTCTCCCTTCTTACTCTTTTTTCCACCTCCATCCAGTTTTTTTAAAACAACCCTTTTAAAATGTACAAATCATGTCTAGCTTTCTAACTACACAAAAACAAGCCATGGGTCACATATGTCCTGCCAGTGTCAGCTGTAGTTTGCTGATCCTTATGTTAGACCATAATTATTTTGACACCGCCTCTTTTCCTTTCTCCATAAGAAGCTTACCGATACTGAAGCGGAGAAGTGACTATTATCTATCGTTAAAATTTCTCATATTTTAGGTGATCAAAGAAGTATTTTCAACAGTTGTAGATCATGAATATGCCCAGAAAAAAATAATTAAAATATTCCTTTATCATTTACCACATGTAACATTCTTATGTTACTTGTCAATTAAGAATTCTATGGAAGTTCTTTTGTGTTAATTTGATCATTCTGTAGAGTTTACATACACTTACTCATAGACAAGATGATTATAAGATATATTAGTTTCTAATATTTGGTTTTCACTCCACACAGTGAAAGTAGGGGAAGCATTAGGATAAATATGTCTTAGTTTTTGCTTTTAATGAGTTCACAGACTAGAAGGAAGGAGAAAGAAGTTAATAATTAATATATTTAAGCTAAATAATTTAAGGTTTGAGCAGAACTCAGATGAATTTTAAGGTGTCAGGTACATGAAGCAGAAATAAACTTATTAGGACCCAAGAAAAAGATGTGGCCTCGAGAGACATATTTGAGATTTGTATAAGTGGGCTGAAACTTTATATATACTTAAGACCCTCAAGGACATCATAGAAAAAGAGAAGGGTGGCCGGAGAAACATCAGTATGAGCAGTAAATGGAAAAGAAGGGATCGGTACAATGGAAGCCTAGGCAAGAAAGGATTACCAAGAGGGCATAGTCAGTAAGTTCAAAGACTTCAGGGAGTTCAACTAAGATAAGGCTGGAAAATAGCATCAGAGTTTGCCAGTTGGGAGGCATATAGTGAGAAGACTTTGGGGAATAGTGAGTTTTAACTCTGAGGAATGGCATTAACATAGTGATATTTCTCACAAGAAAATCTGCTAGGGAGCATTTTTCAAAACTGAAGTAACACTTTCCCAAAGGAAATGTCAAAATGCAATATGGCAGGGGAAATACATGTTTTAAAGTAAGCTTTCTGTTGTTTTGAAACCTGTCTTCCTCACAAGTAGAAATTTTATGGAAACTGAAGAACTTGAGACAGCAATGTATCTTATTTTCAAAGACCCATGGCTTTGTTAGGGAAAAAAAGAAAGAAAGATAAAATCATAATAAAAGGGAAAGATGACATTTAGAAAGGGCTTGCTTTGTTGTTGTTTGGAATAAGAGAAGATGGAGAATGTTTATAGCTAGTAAAATAACAGAAGCTAAACATTAATGTTTGAGAGAATGTCTCAATGTCTTGCCATATCCCCTGTGCAGTGAGAAGTGATAGAATCCAGAGTAAAGGCAGAAGGGCAAGCACAGAGATTGTCATACATGAGAACTGTTCAGCAAGCAAATTTGCACAGAAAGCTTCTACACAGCTTCTATATAAGCACACCTCAGAGAGGTTGTGGGTTTGGTGCCAGTCCACCACCATAAAGTGAGTCATAATCTTTATATTGGTGGAGGGTTTTGCCTTCAGTTTGTAAAAAACACAACACTTGTGAAGCTCAACAATGCAAAATGCAATAAAACGAGGTATGCCTGCAGTCATTTCCTCCACTTTAAATTATGTCTGTATTTGAGAAAGGAAAATGAAGGATCAGGTGAAGGGGACAAAGAGCTGATTACAGGGTGGCCTGTATAATGGATTTCTACCCATTATTTCTCACTGGCTCACAGCATCTTAGGATCATAAAGGGAAAGAGGTATTATTGGTTTCATTTAAAAGATGCTGCATAGAAGAGGCAGAGATGAAGTGCACAGACTGGATACCAATAACGAAATTAACAGGAACAGCTCAGATACATAATATGAGTATTTTATTAACTAAATGAAAGCAAAGCTATGAGGCCTGGTGCAGCAGGTTAGGAAACAAGTACAGTACTCTGGAATGCCACTGAGGACATGTATACAGAATGCTGACACATATTTTCCAACTGAAGGAATGATTTAGAATTACTTTCTGTGTTTTGTTTGTTTTGTAGCTAAGAGACATCAGAAAATCTATGGAAGAGGTAGAATGACAAATATTAAAATTTAATAATTTCCCATTACTGCTAAATTTTTATACTGGAGGAAATTCCTTTTAAGTGATACTCCAAGATCTAGAATATATTTAAAATATGTGAATTTTGCCCATCCAGTGTTAATTCACTTGAGAAAATGAGACATATGGCTTTGTGTTATCTACAAGCTTATTCATGGGGAAAACAAACCACTAATAGAATTTTCAAGAATGTAAAAATGCCATCTAGAGGCTGATCAAGCACCTCATAGGTATGTGATCCCTAAAATTCACACAGGGTGGGATTGCTGGGAAGCGCACAAGAAGGGGCTGTAGAACTGATGTAAGTCATATAACAACCTGACTGTTCCAGGCTCCTGCACTGCACTCTAACAGACTACTTCAAGGGAGAGATGTTCTACTTACTTAAAGACATTAACGCATGTTTTCAGCCAAGTGGTAGCATTGAATTGGCTTGTGATTATGGCATTCAGCATTCTGGGTGCCATTTAAGTACCTTCAGCATCAATTTTGCAGCTGGCAAACTACTGCTATTTATGTTTTCACTGCATTTGAAATAATCTAGAAGTTATTTTACTTCCATTAGACATTAAGAAAAGAACCAAATGTAAAATCATTACTTTGCCAATTTACTGTGAAACCCAAAGGAAATCTCTCAAATGTATCATTTATTGAATGTAAAAGTATAAAACAAAAGCAGTTCTTGAAACTAGTTAACAACATTTTGGTCAGGTAGATTTATCAAAAACATATTAAGGATTTTGAGACTTTTTCCAATTATAGTGCTACAAAATAGCTGATTAAATATATCCTATATGCCAAGTATTATTAGTAATGTTATATTCCTTTAAATTCTAAAAACCCAATGAGTTAAGTATGATCTTTATTTCATACATAAAGAAACTAAGACTGCATTAAGTTACATAACTAATGAGTGTCAGACAAAATTCCAATACAAGCACTTCTGAAATCAAAGCCAATGCTCTTATACTCTCAAGTGAGTCCCTGTGGGGATTCAGTTATACGTTTCTAAAGTTTTTCAGATCATAGAGATTGATTATGTAACTAAAGCAGCATTTTAAGATTAGAGCTTAAATTCATTACTTAAATTCCTAAATTTTCTTTCCTCCTAACGTGTGAGCTATGACAAAGTACATGTGACACTTTAGTGCTCCCGTGCGTACCATAATCCTAAGCTTCTTAGACCACTCACTGAAGCACTACAAACTGGTTCTTGGCCCTCTGTCTCTCCTGAGTTTGTTTTCTTCTTTTCTGCTTGCACTGACGATTGTTGGAGGAATATTTAGTACCATAAAGATTTGACCCACTACACATTTATACTATTAAGCATTAGCAGGATCCTGAATGTTATTTGCCATCCTTTCATGCATCCTCTGGAGAATTCTTCAGGGCCCTCAAACACCTTTTAAGACTGACTTTTACTTGAAGCCTCCTATTCTGCACCTTTTCACTTTATATCAGCTCATTCACCGATCATATATTCTAAACTCTATATTTTACCCTTTTCTCTCCGTTTCTGTAACTCTTTCACACTTACAGATCTATCAGTGGAGCTATTTATATCTACATATACATTTAGATGTATCTGTACTTATATCTACATCTGTGTCTGTATAAGCTGTCTCTTCCTTCTATCTGTCAGGGGACAAGGTGACCTGCCTGCCCATCATAATTCAAGTTAACTTGTCCTTTTTGACTGCTGAAGCAACTTAGTGCTACACAGTATTTGTAGTTTTCATTTTCATCAATTCAGGATAGTCCTCTTCACAGAATTCATCCATCTCATTTTATACATAACTGTAGGTATTTTAACAGGCAGAATAATGACCTACTAAAAATGTCCACTTCCTAAGCCTAGTACCCATGAGAGTTGCCTTACATGGCAAAAGGAACTTTGCAGATGTGATTAAGGACCTTGAAAAAGGAAATTTATCCTGGATTGTCCAGGTGAGGCCAATGCAATCATAAGAGGGCCTTAAAGGTAGAAGAGAGAGTCAGAAGGAGAAGGTCAGAAAAGAATAACAGAAGCTAGGTCAGAGTCAGGCCACGTGAGAAGGGCCTGACTGGCTGGCCTTTGCTAACTTTGAAGGAGGTGAAACAGGGCCTCAGGCCCAAGAATACTGGTGGCTTCAGCAGTCTAGATAAGGCAAGGAAATGGATCCTTCCCTGGACCTACAGTCAGGAAGGCAGCCTTGCTGACACCTTGATTTTAGCCCTATGAGACCATGTTAGACTTTTGACATACAGAACCATATTATCTTTAGTCACTAAATTTGTGAAAATTTGTTACAGGAGTATCAGAAAACTTATACAGACTTTGTCTGTCTCAAGGGAATTCTTATGGATGCTAACTTCCATTGCTACTGCCTTATTTCTTTAATTCCTTCTTTATTTAAGAGCCTCAAATTTGCAATCTATATCCTACATTAATTCTTTACCTAGTTTCTACCTTCTTAATAATGTGGATTGTTCATTCTTAGCAATTTTACCAAAATTGTTGCTGTAGAGGCCCTTAAAAGACATTTTTCTCACCAAATGCAATGGAAAGTCCTCTCTCTCTACTTCTTTGACATATTCAGTGTATTTGATTCTTCCTCTTCCATCTGGAAACTACTTTATTTCCTCGGTTTCTCTGTTTTTAAAAGGCTCCTGGTTGTTCCCTAGCGTACTGAGACAAAGTCAATATAGGTGTGGCCACTGTGGCTGTGCCTCAAAAAAATAGCCAATGTCCTCTGGCAAATACTGAGAGCAGCAGTTTCCTTTTCTTTTTCTAAGCACTACTTCCCTCTCTAGCAGGTTAAGAAAGGCTCTTTAACTTCCATCCCCAAGCTCTTTGCTCTTCTGCCATCACACCTTCTCAGGTGTGTTTATTCACTTTCAGACTTTGGAACTGGGGAGACTATAAGGAGTGACAGTCTAAGCATTTAAACGTAGTTTTGCTGTTCTTCTAAAAAAGCCATATTAACTAGGTTATACATGAGAAGGACATTTTACTGATTTGGGTTCATCTTATGTATCTTATTAAACTACTTTTGAAGATTATAACAAGCAGGGGAATTTCAAACATTCAGAGTTCTGAGTCCTCTACAGCCTAGATAAGGATTCCTGAGCCTCTGAGTTAGTCATTCAGTCATAGTGATTTTTTGAAAGTATGTAGTCAATAAGGAAATAATGTTTCTCAATATTATAAAGCAATGGGAAACATGCTTTATAATACTCAATGCCAAGTGAAACAATGAGTAATCAAAATGTATGATTGCACATATGTAAAATTAACCTAAAGACACAAAAAGTACTTAAAAGAAATTAACCAAAATATTAGCCAAGAGTTACGTTTTAATACTACAGTTCCTTTAAATATGTATACATTACTGTGGTATTTTTAAAAAAGACAGGTTTTAAAACACAAGCAAAATTCAAATGGACTCTCCTGCCAGGTGACTCACTCTCAGCCAGGTAACCCTGGTACTCCTCCTCCACGGCTGCCAGTGCTTAACACGCGCCACTCGTTTTACCCCGCAGGCTGTGCTAAGAAGGAATTTTGAACACATTTCATGGCTATCTCCATGTTACTGATACTTTAGAAAGCCAGGCACGTGTTGGATTATTTTCATCCCATCCAGACCAATTTTATATGCTTTTTAGGATATGCTATGTGCACTTGTATAAATAAGTAGCCAATTAATGGTATTTTTTTAATGCTTAATGATTCAAACAACAATAAAATATCACCAGTATGTAACAACTAAACAAAATCAGCCTTTTTTTCTTCTTGGTAGCAAATAAAGCATGCTAAAATATTAATCTTTTTAAAGACATGTATTTAAATATCTAAAAACTCACCGATTACCTCTACACAGTGAAAATAAGTTGCAAAAAGTACCATGAAAGAAATTTGTCTTCTAGAACAAAGCCCACCATCACCACTGAAATAACATGATAAATATGTGCTAAATAACAATGACAGATGCAGGCACTTTCTAAAATAATACAAAATGAGAATTTCAGGGAAGTATAATTTAATTTGCATCCCGGGGGTATATTTTTATTCTCTTGTCAAAGAATTTACATTCATAACCCGCCATGCACAATTACAATAAAGAGAGGTTTGGGATGTTTTGTTTGTGTTGCTTTATTTTTTTTTGTCTAGGAAGCACAGAACAATAACTTCAGAGTGCTGACCATGGTAAGCAAATCATTTGAAATGTTTTCCTTGTCATGCTAGCAAAGGAAATAGTCTGATTTGCAAATTCCAGGGGTTTTCTGGATTACAGTGTTACTAATGTTTTGAACTATAGGTCCCTGTTGGCTCATACCTTTTCAAATCAATGTTTTTGTAGTCACTACCCTATTTCTCCCTTGCTACATAAATACTTGCACACATTGAAACAATGAGACTCTAGGCTTACCCATAGTTCTTAATCTCTCTCTTTGTTCTGCTTCTGCTCTCTAGCTGAATGAAAAAAAAGGGATATGTTTTACTGTGGGTTTTTGGCTCCTTTTGCCTTTGAAAGGATTTTTTCCCTTCTGTCTTCATTTTAGTATATATTTTTAACTGAATGTTACTTACATTTCTTTTGAAATTGCTTTTTCAATTTATTGCATTGCTGTGTGTTGATTTCCTCCTCAAGTTTGCATGCAGCTCAACATGGTCTACAAATTTCCTGCTGGAGGAGTAGATTGCAATATTGTCCGTGCTTGATCCTTCATCATTTATTATAACCGAGGTATTGACATCTTCAATTAAACCCTCCCAAGTGGAACATATTGTTTATAATCCTCTCTAGCTGCACTGCCCGATATTGTAGTCATTAGCCACGTGTGGCTATTTACATTTAAATTTAAAGTAATTACATTTAAATAGAATTTAAAATTTAGCATACTAGCCATATTTCAAGAGCTTAATCACCACATGTGGCTAGTGGCTATCACATCGGACAGCACAGATATTATAGAACATTTCCATCATCTCATTAAGTTCTATTGAACAAGACTACTTTAGAGGAAGTCTCAGAGACTGAGGAGATAAAAATCTAACCTAGCCTTCTTGAAGTGTAAGAAGTCAGAGACTTTTCATTCCTTACTGAAAAGGAATTCAGTATAGCGAATTCAAAATGTACCAGGTAGAATGTGTTGATTATGTATGTAGGTAGAAAATGAAACTAACCTCTTAGGATTTATTTACCAATAAGGCCACCTTACACAAAAAAAGAAAACGAGATATCCAAGCTATGATGTACTTATACTCTCTGAATCAGATGACAATGCTATCTGACTTTTGTAAACAATCCTTGGTGTAACTGAGTCTTATTCAGTCCTAAAACTCTCACACACCCACTATTTGCAACATTTTGTTGCTCAGAAAAATACATTCTGTAAACATTCTAAAGGTTCAAGATGGACATCAAAATCACAACTAAACTATAGAAAAACTATCATTCAGAACCACTTGAGATCTGACTGAAAGGAAATCCTACAACTAGAGAATGAAAGAAGCAGCCACACTGAGAGTGGTAGGAAAATTGGAGAAACAGAACTGGCTGGTCCCACACTCACCCATGGCAGATAAAAATTGAGTCAGCTGCACAGGCGCCCCCTGAGGAGACAGAGGGCTCAGCTCCACACCAGTTCTTCAGTGCCAGAAAGAAGTTAGAGTCCCTGTAGCTTCTGGCTGCAAAACCTTTAACTGGAAGATAATCAACAAAACAAAAAAGCTAACAAAATATAACCAGAGTCATTGGAATTAAGAACAATCTAAAAATAGCCAGAGAGGAGGCGGGAGGGGACAGTGGGGAGAAGAGTTTTCAGGAACTACTATAAAGGACACATGGACAAAACCAAGGGAGAAGACAGAAGCAAGGGACAGAGGTGAGTTTGGAGGAGGTGTGGGGAGAAAATACAGATAACTGTAATTGAACAACAATAGAATAATTTAAATAAAAAAAAGAAAGAGTGGGGATTGAGGCTGGGAGAGGTGGAGGGCTCCTAGACTCCCAAACATTTTCTTTTAAAGGGCTCATGCACGGACTTACTCAGACTCACTCCTTCTGAGCTCCAGTTCTGGGGTAGCAGCTTGAAAGGCACCAGAGACATATGGGAAGGAATAAAATTGCCTGGAATCAAGGCAAGCCTGGGGATACAGCTTTCTTCCAGACAGAAGTGTTGGCAGAGGCCACTGTTCCTTTGATAAGCCCCCTACCCATACAGCCAGCAGGCTGGTGCCATATCTGAGTCTCCAACAACCTGTTGCACACTGTTTGCCCCAGGCTGGTACTTTTCTAAGGCTGTGCCCCACCCAGATTTCCAATGCTATTTCCAATGACTTTTCCATTCAAATGGCCTGTTTTGTCTCATGCTTCAGATTTTCCTAAAATTTCTCAGACAAGTAGCATCTGGCTTCAGTATGCCCTGTACCTCTTGCTAAGTACCCAGGGCCTAGCACAAGCAACAGCAGTCCTTGGTTCACAGCTTGGCCTCACCTGGGCATCTCCAACACCAACACAAGCAGCAGCCACCTGCAGTTCACTTTGTATCTCATGACAAATAGCCCTGAACAAAACACAGGTGGAGGCTGACCTTGGCCTGTACCTCCTGGGAAGCCTCTGAGCCATAGCCACCAGTAGACAGCTTCAGACCATGTCAAAGCACCACTACCCAACCACCTCCACAAGCTACATACTCAAGAAGCAAACTCAGCAGGCACCAAAGCCCCATTGAAGGGGGTTGTGGGTTAGGCCTCTGCACATCAGATCCTCCATAGTGGTCTGTGGTCACAGCCACTCCTTATTGCTATTGAACAGGTAGTAAATCCCTCTCATTGAAGTGCCAACAGAAATGAAGTCTCAATGACAAAAAGAGGGTATACACAGCCCACATGGGGGATACTCCTAGAGTGCTAGTTTGGGTGATTCGAAAGGCTGCGTCACTGGACCCCACAGGACACCTATTACTTAAGGCCACAAGCCTAGGAGATGTAGCAACTCTGCCTAATACAAAGAAACAAATACAGGAAGGCAGCCAAAATGAGGAGAAAAGGAAACATGTCACAAATGAAAGAATAGAAAAAAACTACAGAAATAAATAAATAAATAAAATGAAGAAAAGCAATCTACCAGATGCAGAGTTCAAAATATTAGTTCTAAGAATGCACAATGAACTAAGGGGAAGAGTGGGTGAACTTAGTAAGAACTTCAAAGAAGAGATAGGAAACATAAAAATGGAGACAGAACACATTAAAAAATAACCATTCAGAAATATAAAATGCATTAACTGAAATGAAGAGTATATTCCAGGGAATCAACAGTAGAGTAAATGAAGCTGAGAATCAAATCAGAAATTTGGAATACAAGGAAGCAAAAAAACCTCAATCAGAATAGCAAAAGGAAAAAGAATCCAACAAATGAAGACAGAGTAAGGAACCACTGAGACAACTTCAAGTGTACCAACATTTGCAACATGGGGGTGCCAGATAAAAGAAGAGAGCAAGAAATTGAAAGCTTATGTCAGAAAACAATGTCAGAAAACTTCCCTAACTTGATGAGTAAATAGACATGTAAGTCCAGGAATTGCAGAGTCCTAAACAAGATGAGTACAAACAGGCCCATGCCAAGCCACATAATTAAAATGGCAAAGGTTGAAGATGAATAGAGAATCTTTAAAGAAGTCCAAGAAAAGCAGTTAGCAGTTAGTTATCTACAAGGGAGCTCTTATCAGACTGTCAGCTGATTTCTCAACAGAAACTTTGCAAGTCAGATGGGATTGGCAAGAAATATTCCAAGTGATAAAAAGCAAGAACGTACAACTAAGATTACTCTACCCATCAAAGCTATCACATAGAATCAAAGGACCAATAAAGAGCTTCCCAGATGGAAAAGCTAAAGGCATTCATCCCCATCAAACCAGAATTATATACAATGTTAAAGGATTTTCTTTAAGAAGAAAATCATAAAAAATATGAATAGTAAAATGGCAATAAATATTAGGTTGGACAAAAGTCCATTTAGTTTTTTTCAGTAAAATGAAGACGAATTTTTCATTTTCACCAGTTATTATTGATTTGGATATTTGAGTATGTTGGCTACCTCCCACATGATACAATGTTGATTGTTCTCAATTAATGCCTCCATTTCATTGCTATCAACTTCAACTGATCTGCCTGACCATGGAGCACCACCCAGCAAAAAATCTCCAGCATGAAACTTCACAAACCACTTTTGACATGTTCCATCAGTCACAGCACCTTCTCCATACAGTACAAATCCTTTCTGTTTCAGTTGTGTTTTCACCTCCCTTGAAATAATAAAGCATTATATGCTCAAATATTGTATATTTCCTTCCATCTTCAATATTAAAATGGCTATACAAAAATTCACCAATTTTGATAAGTTTTTTTAAATGCATGCTGATATGACAATTGTCACAATACAATCAAATGAAATTGTTTCAAATGAAGTTAGACAATTGAGCCTTACAGAAAAAAAATGAAGAAACTTTTTGGCCAACCCAATACATATCTATTGACAATTGAAACTAAAAAAACAAAATAAACAAGCAGAACAGAAACATATTCATAAATACAAAGAACACTTTGATGGTTGCAGATGGGAGGGGTGTTGGGGGGATCGGTGAAAAAGTAAAGGATTAAGTACAAATTGGTTATTACAGAATAGTCATGGGGATATAAAGTACAACTTAAATAATATAGTCAATAATATTCTAAAAATTATATATGGTGAGAGATTTATTAGGGCAATCACTTAGTAAGTTGTTGAAGATCACTTAGTAACAGTGTTGAAGTTTTTGGAGGGATCAAAAGAAAAGAGGTAAGATAGCAGCAGAGTAGGTGGTTGTTACACTCACCACTTCACAGGACCAAACCGGAATTACAGCTAAAGTATGATGATCAAACTGAACACCCAACTAAAGACAGCTGAATAGAAGTCTTACACCCAAGGGTTTACAGAAGAAGATACTTTGAGACTGGTGGGAAGGGCAGAGATGTATAAAGGGCTGGCCCTGCTCCCAGTGGCTGCAGCTGAGATTCCAGAGAAATATGTCAGCTGCAAAGGTTCCCTGTGAGGAGTATGAGGTCTCAACACCACACCTGACTCCCACGTCCAGAGCATCAGAGCCAGGAAAAGGCACCCAAGTTATACCTGGCTGTGAAAATCAGCAGAGATTATGTCTGTCAGGGAGAAATAGGAGAGTGTTAGAGATATAGGTGATGTGGATCCTGGCCTGCAGGATCCATGTGTGTTGTGGCTGCTCCTGAACAAATATACATGGACAACAGAAGTCCTGTGGAGAAAAAGAGATGGCATGGCCACTCTCTGAGAGAGAGAGGACAGGAGGGCCCGAGGCCTCTGCCTGGACAGGCTTTTATTGTTTTTCTGGGCACAGTACATGGAGAGTAGTCCTCATTTACTATGCACAGGTTCGCTGCAGGTGATTATTTTTTACGGATAACAAAGGAAAGAATGTCACTAATTACTTCAAAGAGAAGGATGTTGCGGACCAAAGGGAAAAGTGTTTGAACTGGTCACATTCCATGCTTGAGAAGTCTAGCTCAGATTTTAGGAAGTTGCAATAAGCACTTGCTGCCTTAATTCAGGGTGAGGGAGTTTTAGCAAAAGCAAGTCTCATAGCAGTCTAGGTACAATGTAGGCCTGATTCCTCCCAGGAAAACATCTCCATAGGTGTGGTCCTGCATGCCACTCACTCCCCACTGGTTTTCCACGTGGAGACTAAGCTACATTTCCACGCCATGTGAAGCGGTTCCCTACACATATGTGACTTCCTAAAAGGCCAAAGCACAAAATCTCATTCATAGTCACTGACTCAGAGCTCTAGTAGAGAAAGGGTTGAACCTACTAGAATTTTGTGAGGTGAGACTGGGGTTTGTGGCCCTAGGGAAAGAGCTAAGGAGACAGCTACCTGGATCCCTATGCTGAGCCACTCTCCCTCTTGCAGATACCGTCTGTTGGAGGTGGAATACTCCCTTCTTTATGGCATCAGTCTGGGAGAATGCAATAGCCCCACCCTGAGGACTCTGTAGCTGGCCCCCGCAGAGCTCATACCCTGCCCAGGAGTTAGCTGCCTGGGATTAGGTGCAAAGGCCTGGTCAGACTCAGGGGTTGTCAGTGACTGAGTGGTGTGGCTTTGGATGAAAGACATTCTCCCCACTTTCCCCGTGAAACTGACTGGTGCCTCCCCCTCCCATGTGATCCTCCAGCCTCACTCTTCAGTCTCCAGGTGGCCCCATACTCTCCATTCTTTGTGGCCCTGCTTTGCTGGAACACTGGAAAGACTGAGAGGTGTAGCTCTGGGACAGGGGACACCCCCACATTCCCCCAAGCCTGACCAGAACCTCTTCCTCATAGGAGACCAACTACCCCCATCCTCCCAAATTCTGTGGGCCAACCCTGCTGAGATTAGGCTCCTACAGAATCATGGAGAGACTAAATTGTGTGGCTCTAATCCAGGAGCTATTTTTCCCATGCATGCCCAACTGTTGCAGAGCCCTCATTTCATACTGCCAAAACTCAGTCTATATGGGCTTTATAAACTCTGCTGGCCACACCCTGATGACTCCCTGAGACCACAAAGGTCTGTGGGAACCCAGCAAATGGCAGCTACACTTGGAATACCCTGGGACATTTATTGGGTGACCTCAGATTCAGCACTGGTACTGAGTTTGACCTGTAGAAATCTGAAGAATACCATTCACCCTTATCTGGTGACTCACTGAGAAACTACCTGAAACTCAAAAGCCCCCAAAGGCTCTTCAGTGGCTGAGCCTATCAGGCAGCTGGCACCAGAGGAAGGGGAGGCAGATCTTTTGGTGCCTTGAGAATTTAGCTGACCTGTCCCTGAGTCTGATGCTTATAAAAGCAAATCTTGGTGTGCAGCTTAGTTCTTCTGATACACACCTATATGCAGCAGAGGCAGCCACAAAGTGGGTCACTTTGCAGCTCTGAAGAGGTTGCTCAGGGCAGTCACAGGCAGTATCAGATATTGACCAGCACCAGAGTCTCTAGCAAGAGGCCCCAGAATCAACACACCCAATAGCCAACCTTAGTCATCAGAGCAGGATCCAATTAACTTCATAAGTGGCATGTCCAAAAAGTGATCTCAGCAGCCACCAGACCCTACTGAGGCAAATTTCCCTAAGTGTGATCAGCACCTATACATCAGCTCATATGCTGGGGCCAAGGTTGATCCTCACAAGCAGCCAGGCTGAGGGTCAAACCCATGCACAAAATTGGCTAATAGCAATTGAGACCCAAATAATGCCTTAGCATCATACCTCAGTTTGTTAGAGTCATCCCAATATGCCAATGTTAAGGGTTTGATTTTCAATCAGGGGCATATACCAAATGCAGCCAATGAATACATAAATAAGTGAAACAAGAAATCAATGTTTCTTTCTTTCTCTCTACCATTGTAGTTTTATCTAAAATCAATTTTTATCTAAAATCAATCAACTGTATACAGCCTTCAAAAGGCTGAGTGTAACTTCAAGTCCTTAACAGTTAAGGAACAGTTACATTTATACAGTCCTAAAATTATTTCAGACCTTTGAAGGCAACTGAGAGGCTGATGTGGTCCCTGGTGAAAATGAGTTTGACACCCCTGTTTTAGTAGGAAAAAAATGGTAGGTTGGATTAAGCAGAAGATTAAATCAGTGATTTGAAAAACAAGGTAACAGAACATAGTCAGAGAAGCAAAATGAAAAAAAAATTGAAATGAGGATAGTTTAAGGGACCTTTGGGACAACATGAAGAGGAACAACATCTGCATCATAAGGGCACCAGAAAGATAAGAGAGAGGGTGAGGGATCAAGAACTTATTTGAAAAAGAAATGACTGAAAATTTCCTTATCCTACTGAAGGAAAATGACACAGAACTCCAGAAAGTGCAGAGTCGCCAGCAAGAGGAACCTAAAGAGGCCCACTCCAAGACACATCATAATTAAAATGATAGAGGTTAAGACAGAGAATCTTAAAGCAGCAAGCAAGAGCAAGACAAATAGTTACCTACAAGGATCATCCCATAAGACTGTCAGCTGATATCTCAACTGAAACATTTCAGGCTGGAAGGGAATGACATGAAATATTCAAAGTGATGAAAAATAAAGACTTATAAACAAGACTACTTTACCCAGCAAGGCTATCATTTAAAATTGAAGGAAAAATAAAGAGCTTTTCAGGCAAGATAAAGCTAAAGCTGTTTGTTACCCAAAAACCAATATAGGAAGTGTTGAACAGTCTTCTTTAAAAAGAAGAAACATTGGCCATTGTGGCTTGGTTGACTAGAGTATTGTCCTATAAAAATGGAAAGCTCACAAGTTGAATTCTAGTTAAAGGCAAATGCCTAAGGAGCAGGTTCAGTTACTGGTTGGGGAGCATATGAGCAGCAACCAATCAATGTTTCTCTCTCACATCGATGTTTCTCTCCCTCTCCTTCCTTCCCCCTTTCTAAAATCAATACACATGTCCTAAAGTGTGGATTAAAAAAATAAAAAAGGAAACAAAAAGGAAAAGAAAACAACACAGAGTTAAGAGAATAAAATGGCAATAAATATGTATCTATCAATAATTACTTCAAATGTAAATAGATTTATGCTCTAATCAAAACCATAGGGCAGCTGAATGAATAAGAAAACAAGACCCATGTAATTGCTGCCTACAAGAGACCCACCTCAGAACAAAAGATACACACAGTCTAAAAGCAAAGGGCTGGAAATTGGAAGGAAAGATAGGCTAAAGTAGCAATACTTATATCTGACAAAACAGACTTTAAAGCAAAGGCTGAGGTAAGAGACAAAGAAGAACACTACGTAATGATAAAGGGAGCAATCCAACACAAGGATACAAACCTTATAAACATTTATGTACCCAACATAGGAGCACCTAAATATCTAAAGCAAATCTTGATGGACATAGAGGGAGAGATGGACAGTAATACAGTCAGAGTAGGGGATTTCAATATCCCATTGACATCAATGGATAGATCTTCCAGACAGAAAATAAACAATGAAACTGTGGCCTTAAATGACATACTAGATCAGATAGATTTATTTGATATTGTCAGAGCAATTCATCTCACAGCAGCAGAATATTCATTCTTTTTAAGTGCACGTGAAACTTTTTTGGGGGATAGACCACATATTATAACATAAACAAGACTCAGTAAATTTAAGAAGATTGAAATCACATTAAGCATATTCTCTGACCTTAATGGTATAAACCTAGAAATCAATCACAAGAAAAAAACCTGAAGCACACACAAAGAGATAGGGGTTAAATAACATGTTACTGAACAGCGAATGGGTTAAAAATGAGATCAAGGAAGAAATCAAAAGTTTCCTTGAAACAAATGAAAATGAGAACAAAACAACCCAAAATCTATGGAATATAACTAAAGCAGCTCTCAGAGCGAAATGTATGGCATTACAGGCCTATCTCAAGAAACAAGAAAAATCTGAAGTAAACAATCTAACTTTACATGTTAAAAACAAAAACAAACAAACAAACAAAGCCCTGCCCAGTGTGGCTCAGTGGATTGAGTGCCAGCCTGCAAACCAATGGGTCACTGGTTCGATTCCCAGTCAGGACCTATGCCCAGGCTGGCATGTTCCCAGTAGGGGGCGTGTGAGGTGAGGGGCAACCACACATTGATGTTTCTCTCCCTCCCTTTCCTTGTCTCTTCCCCTCTCTCTAAAAATAAATTAATTAAATATTTTTTAAAAACCCACAAAAAGAAGAACAAAGCTAAAAGAGAGTAGAAGAAAGGAAATAAAAATGGTCAGAGCAGAAATAAGAGTAAAATATACAAAAATTTAATGAAACCAAGTTCTGGTTCTTTGAAAACTTGAACAAGATTGACAAATCTTTCACCAGACTAATTAAGATAAAAATGGAGAGGACCCAATGATGGAAGTCATAAATGAAAGAGGAGAAGTAACACCTAACTCCATAGAAATACTAGGGAATGTAAGAAAATATCATGAACTATATGCCAACAGATCTCAATGAAATGAATAAATTCCTAGAAACATACAATATCCCAAACCTGAATCAGGAAAATCAGCGAATCTGAATAAACATATTACAACTAGTGAAATGAAAACAATAACTAATAAACTCCCAACAAATAAAAGCCCTGGACTGAATGACTTCACATGTGAATATTGCCAAACATTCAAAGAATTAACACCTACCTTTCTTAAACTATTTTAAAAATTTAGTAGGATAAAAGATTCTCAAGCTTATTTTACAAGGCCAACATTATCCTAATTCCAAAACCAGGTAAAGACACAAAAAATGTGTAAATTGTAAACCAATATTCCTAATGAACATAGATCTAATATCCTCAACAAAATATTAGCAAACTGTATACAAAAATAAATTAAAAAGTCCATATACCATAATGAAGTGGGTTTTATTTCAGGGATGCAAGATCTACAAATCAATACAGGTGATACACCATATAAACAGAATGAAGAGTAAAAATCACTTGATCATATCAATAGGTACAGAAAAAGCATTTGATATGATCCAGCACTCATTTATGATAAAAAAAATTCTCAGCAAAGTGAGAACAGAGGGAACATACGTCAATGTAACAAAGGCCATATATTACAAACCCACAGATCACATTATACCTAATAGGTAAAAACTAAAAGTGTTTCCTTTGAGACAAGTAAGGGACAAGACAGGGATATCTACTTTCACACCTCTTATTCAACATAGTATCAGAAGTCTTAACCAAAGTGATCAGACAAAAAAACAAAAGTATCCATATTGCAAAGGAAAAATTAAAGTTGCCATTATTTGCAAATGAAAGGATACTGTGTGTACATTTAAAGATCCCACCCAAAACAACTAGAGCTGATAAATGAATTCAGTAAAGTAGCTGGACACAAAATAAACATCTAGAAATCCATTTCATTTTTATATGAAATTTAGAATTTCATGAAAAAGAATAAAATAGCAATAAATTAAAAATAATATAAAAGATACTCAGAAAATTATAAACACTGAAAAAAATTGAAGATGCCAATAAGTGGTAGCATATACCTTGTTCATGTATAGGAAGAAATAACCTCATTAAAATGTCCATACTTCCCAAAACAATGTATATAGTTAACACAATTCCTTTCAAAATACCAATGGCATATTTCATAAAACTGAAACAAATATTCCAAAAATGTATATGGAACCACAAAAGACCCTGAATAGATACATCAATCTTGAGAAAGAAGAACAAAGTTGGAGGAATTATGCTACCTGATATCAAACTATACAACTTGGCCACAGTAATCAAAAGCATGCTACTGGCATAAAAACAGACTTATAAATCTACAGAACAGAATAGACAGCCCAGAAATAAACCCACACCTTTAGGATCAATTAATGCTCAAGTAAGGAGGCAAGAACACACAATGGGCTAAAGGTAGTTTCTTCAATAAATGATGTTGGGGAATTTGGAAAGATAAGTCCAAAAAGATGAAATTGGACCACCTTCTTATACCATACACAAGAATAAATTCAGAAGGAATCAAATACTTAAACATAAGACTTAATACCATAAAAATCCTAGAAGAAAATCTAGGCAATAAAATCTTGGTCATTTCTCATAGCAATATTTTTTCTAATATGTCTCCTTGGTCAAGAGAAACAAGAGAAAAATAAATGGGACTACTAAAAAGTTTTTGCACAAAGGAAAACATCAACAAAAAGAAACAACTCACAGAATGGGAGAACATATCCAGTGACATATCTGATAAGGAGTTAATATAAAAAATTTATAAATTACTTACAAAACTCAACACCTAAAAAACATACAACTCAATTAGAAAATGGGCAAAGGGCCTGAATAGACATTTCTCCAAAGAGGATGTACAGATAGCCAATAGACAAATGAAAAGACACTCAACGTCACTTACCATCACAGAAATACAAATTAAAACCACAATGAGATGTTATCTCACACCTGTCAGAATGGTCATCATCAATAAATCAGCAAACAAGTGTTGGCCAGGGTGTGGAGAAAAGGGAACCCTAGTACTCTGCTGTTGGGGAGAATGCAGATTGGTGCAGCCACTGTAGAAAACAGTATTAAGTTTCCTCCAAAAATTAGAAATGAAACTGCCTTATGACCCAGTGATTCCACTTCTGGAAATATATCCCAAGAAATCAAAAGCTCTTATTAAAAGAATATGTGCACCCCTATGTTCATTGCAGCATTATTTACAATCGCCAAGATTTGGAAGCAGTCCAAGTGCCCATCGGTGGATGAGTGGATAAAAAAGCTATAGTACATTTACACAATGGAATACTACACAGCTGTAATTATGAAGGAAATCTTACCTTTATCAACAGCATAGATGGACCTGAAGGGTATTATGCTCAGTGAAATACGCCAATCAGAGAAAGATATATACTGTATGACTTTCCTTATGTGGGAAGTCTAATGAACAAAAGAAGCTTATGAAATAGAAACAGACTCATAGATGCAGAGAACAGACTGACAGCTGTTAGAAGGGAGGGAGTTGGGGGATGGATAAAAAAAGTGAAGGGATTAAGCAAAGCAAAGAAAAAAAATATTCATATACATGGACAACAGTGTTGTCATCACCAGAGGAAAAGAGAGTGGGGTCAGGTAGAAGAAAGTAAAAGTGGCAACTAATGCTGATGGAAGGAAGGAGACTTGACTTATGGTGGTAAATACGGAGTACAGTATGTAGATGTATTATAGAACTATATGCCCAAAACATACATAATTTTATTAACCAATATCACCCCAATAAATTTAATTAAAATTTTAAAAACAATTTCAGTTACTGGGATAGGAAAAAATAAAGAGTTTAAGTGGCTCCCTCATCCCTTGCATCATTTTCCTCTAGGACATGTGGCTGCTATGGCTGCCAAAGGGAAGATAAAGGGATCTGTGGAGTTATCCCAGGTGCTCTCAAACACCTGGCCTGTCAGGGGATTACATCAATTCTGCATACATTCCATTATTCAGAAGTGAGTAATATGTCTACAGTTGAACCACATGGGAGACTGGGAAATCTAATCTTTTGTGTCTGAGATGAGGGAATGGTGTATTGGAAAATACACTCCTACTATTGAATCTCTGTGAGGGCCAGAATGTTACTCAGACTCAAACATTTCTCATGGATAGCTTCCCCATTGAACATACTGCCATTGCTAGGAGGCACCGCTAATGCTAGTATTGTATTCCCAGTAATACGCTGTCAGTGCTACTGTATCTCCAAAAAGATAAATTTCTACCCCTTGTCTGCTCCCTTACATTGCTCTCCTTCAAATCTAAATCCTGTCCAGATTAATAAATTGACCAAAGCTACTTTCCATGACTAGACCTCGGCTGCCAGGGAATGAGTTGATGTGACTGGTGGTATGGCTTTACCTTAGAAAGGCTGAAATGACAGAGTATACAATTGCCACATGCAGCAAGATGTTCAAAGATTTAGGTAATTGCAAATGACAAACAACTATTAAAAATTGTTAAAAGAAATATTTGCTCACCCTTGAATTATTCAGTGTGTATTGCCTTAAAAAATGGGGGAAGGGGGCATGATGGTCTGCTATCTAAGCACAGTACAATTGCCAAAGAGTGATTAACAGCGATGCACCAGCATGATGTAATCTAAAGACCTTATTTTTGTCTCTTCCATTTCCCCAAGAATGTACTTTTATCGCAAAGAGCAATTCAACATTATGAGTTGTTAGGTCTCTATAATATTCTTTAATCTGGAATGATTCCTCAGCCTTTCATGGTGTTTATGACACACTGTGTTTATGACATGATATTTTGAAGACTACAGACCACTTTTATGCAAAATGGCCCTTAATTTGGGCTTATCTGATGTTTCCTTATGATAAGAAATAGATTATGCATTTTGGGAGGAATAGCATTGTGTGATATTGTGTTCTCAGTAAATCATATCAAGAGGTGCATGGTACTTATTTGCCCCATTACTCATGATGTAAACCTGGATCACTTGGTTAAGGTGGTGGACATCTGCCATGTCTCATTACTGTAGTTAATATTTCCCTTTGTTATTGGTAAGTATCTTTGAACAGATACTGTGATACTATGTTATTTTCCTATTATTGCTCCAAGTTCACCAGTTAATTTCAGCATCCTTGATGACTCTGGCATGCTTCAATTTTTATTATGGTGATTATGATATGGTAATTTTCTAAAATGTTCAATCTAAAATATGAAAACATTTCAGAAATTTGTGTGTCATTCCTGTGCATGGGTCATGTCAGTCTTTTCCATATTGTTCAAGTTTTGGTATATGGACTTGTCACCAAGGCAAGTTCACTAAAAAACATATTTCAAAAAGAGAGGGAGTGGAATTCATAATCTCAATCCATACACAATTCTTCATTTCATATAAACTTTTCACTAAGTATATCATATGTTTATGGAATTTTCAATATAATTCTTGAGTAATACACTTAACATTTAGTAACATTAATCCTTTATTCTGTATCTCACAAAACGTTCCTCTTTTAGAGTCTTCAGAAATCATTCTTCTCTCCTCTGTAACATGGGCTAGCCCTTGACCGTGGAGTGAACTCCGTTACAACCCCTTAGTCTATATCACAGGTGGTGATAAACACAAGGCCCATGGGCCAAATCCGGCCCTCCACCTTGTTTTATCCAGCCCAGCACCTTGTTTCTACCTAGCAGCAGTACTGAGTTCTCACTTAACTGTTAAGGAGTAGTTGCATTTACACAGTCCTGAAATTACATTCAGCCCTTTGAAGGCAACCGCAAGGCTGATGTGGCTCCTGTTAAAAATGAGTTTGACACCCTTGGTCTATATTTTAATGGAAATGATACTTAAATGAAGTTTAGACTAAAACATGTTCTTCTGTTAAATGCTTTTCTGTACTTCTTTAAATGATTATCTTCTTTAAATGATTCTTCTTTAAATTTATAAGTATATATTTCTTTATTATCAAAGGAAAGATGTGTGTCTTTGACTAGACTGTGAGTTCCCTGAGCCCAAGGACCCTGGCACCTAGGACAACGCCAACATGGTCGTAGAACTTGGTGAACACAAGACAGGTGACTGAGTGCCTGTTGCTGACCATCTCAGGGTTTCTGTTTTGTATCACATGCACTGATAAACACTGTCACACACACAACTGATTTCCATGATAACATAATTAAAAACTTTAACTAAGTTAATCTTAATGGGTCAAAGACACATTTACTTTTTTTTACACTGGTGTAATTTTGAATTTCAACTCAGACTTCAATAGTCCTGCCTAATGGGCTCCTTAGCAGCATTGATTTCAACAATCCTTACTTTTATCTTGGATGCAAGCCATTCGAATATGTTGGTGAAAATAAACTCTTCTTTTTTTGACTAATTAAAGATTCTGCCTCCTTAAATTCTGGTTCTGTCTAATCTTAATTGACATTTTATCAGAAATAATCACTTAGTTTACCAGTAATATCTTATCAAACTGTCATTTGATTCTAGATTCTAGAACCTTTTTATGTTACATCCTTAAATTGAAAGAGACCTTGAGATATCTCCTCAGGAAGTCTCTTCACTGTTAAGTGTCTTCACAGCTATGTGTGTCTTACAGCTGTGGTGACAATTGTGACCCAGATAAGTTATTAGGACCCCTGAAATATCTGACCAGGACATCCTATCCTCTTATCCTCTATTTCTCTTTACAGGCCCCCCAAATAACTTAGCTTTCCAAATCTTCTTCTCATTGAAATTGGCCTTCAATGGTTTGTGCCCTTCAATACATTTACTCTGTGTTTATGCTTCCTTTTTTTACAAAGCCTCTTAGTGAATACCATTTCTCTTATGGCACCTCCTAAACTGTGTGCCATTCTTGAAGCCAAAAACACTAGAGCACAAAGACACTAGGTTTTGCATTTGCATGCTGAACCTCATAACTAAGGATTTTTCTACAACAGTGTCTCCTAGTATTTCTCATGTGCAACTTCGTTTGTAATAAAGACATTTGTAACTAGTTCTTTGTCCTTCTCTGATCTCTTATGCATAAACAATAAAGAGTTTACTCAGTTTCAGGCCTTATACTGCAACTATTTTATTCCCAGCACTATTCAGAGAAATTGAAATACAGGCTAAACTTTTACAAAATGGCCACAACCTTTTTTCTTGACTTGTTATGATCACTGCAACTGTGTTAGACGGGGGCAAGGTGCTTTGGAGAAAAGCTATTAACTACTGAATCTCTGTGTGACTGTGCTAATCAATGGCAGAAGCATTAGCAAGAACTGTTCCTACTTAATGAGTATGAATTTATTTAAGTCATGAACACATGATTCAAATATCTGTGAAACTTTTCACAAACCATTCAACCATCTCCATACTATGGTTCCTGAAATATTTGAGTTAGATATTCACTGATTATGAAAAACACTCCAAAAATTTTATGTTAATTTGACTGTGTCTCCTAGTCCCACTGATTAAGATTTGTTCAATTAATGTTTCTTCAAATCCATAGCACTGGAAAGAGAAGTCCAGTTTTACCAATATTGAAATGCATGTCCTACCTCATTTTTATTGTATCAGTGGTTTCCTTCTTATACATAATTATCATGAGTGTTTAAATGATCTTAATTTATATAGTTGCTGCAAAAAGCAATATCTACAAAATTACCTTATGTTATTGATTTGCATTTTTATATCTGTTTCAAGCAGAGAAGATGGTATGATATTTCTTTTCACAATTGCTCATTTATTTTAAAATTACTTTAAATATTCTATTGTAGCTCACGGCTGCATTTTAAGCCAGTGCTTTGTTACAGCAAACTAAGTAAGTCCTTGAAATGATGAATTAAAAGGAAACACCATTCTAGCATCACAGTGATGAACAGGCTACCTACATTAGTGTTAACTACTGCAGAGTGTGATGCATGGGACCGAGCCACTGAACTTTGTAAAGAAACTCCTTTTGTAGGCTGTGTGAAAAAAATTCTATTGTGAGCTAAGAACTGATGCCAAATGTGGTAAGAAATAAAATTAAACCCCCTCCTCACCAAAAAAAGAAAACATCCTCCCTTGTAAATGGAAAGATAAGCATGTACTTGAACATAGTATAAGCAAGCAGGGGCATAGCCAGACTTCATGGGGCTTTGAACTTAATACAATTTTGAAGTCACTTAAAACACAAAACACCTCAATGTTGCAAATCTATGGAACTGTGGCCATGTGAATATATTGCCAAAGCTACTCCCAAGGTTTTTGAAGGAGCATATGTTAAGTCAAGAATCCTGAATTTGAGCTTCATGAATTTCCTGTAAAGTCATTTCTGGGTATTAACAGTGTTTAACACAGGGCTCTGCAAACAGCAGGGCAAAATAGCAACAACTGAAAGGACTGGAGATACCATTTTCATAGAAAAAGATTGAAAGGCAGTACTTCATATTGTTAAAATTATAGTGTTCACCCTCTGCATGAGGGATATGTGAGGAAAGAAAGAAATGGTTCCATATTTGAATATTTATATTTCTCATAATTTTTATAGTGAAAATACATTCTTGTGTAACTTGTGAATTGTCTATTGATTTGTTCACACACACACACGATGATACTTGAACCAGGCATTGAAGACTGGCTTCATAAGAAATGATGAGAGAGTGTCTTAGCTCAGGTTGCAATAACAAAATATCATAGATGGGGTGGCTTAAGGAAGAGACACTTACTTCTCATAGTGGTAGAGGCTGGGAGTTCTGAGGTCAGGGTGCAGCATGGTGAGTGAAGTTCTAGAGAGAGTCCTCTTCCTGGCTCGCAGGTAGCTGTCTTCTTGATGTGTCTTCACGTGACAGGGGGTCGGAGGTTGCAGAGAAAATGGTTCTTTTCTTTTAAAGGCACTAATTCCATTACGAGGACCCCACCCTCAAGATCTCACCTAAATGCCCTTAACTCCTCAAGACCCCTCTTCTTAAGACTATCACATTAAGGATAAAGGTTTCAACATATGAATTTGAGGCAGTGACACAAAACATTCAGTCAGTAACAGAGAGTATCAATTCTGAAGGGAGGAATAGAATTGGTGGAGCTTTATAATGAGAAGTAAGAGAATGTTTGAGAACCTGTTAAAAAGCGGACTATTTTCATGCCTCCATGGGGCCAATTATCCACAAAGTCTAAAAACCTCCACCCACAATCTCAGCTTGACATCCAGGAGAAAAGGAATGGCACATATATTATGGTAGATAAGTTCTAATGGAGATATATTATAACTTAAAATATAACACTATAGTTAGCTATGTAAAGTGAGAAACACAGATCATCAAAGCCATAAACAATTAAAACAAACTATGTATTATTATAAATACCTCCAAACTATGTATTATTATAAATACCTTCTTCAGTCCATATGTCAGAGTGGGCCCTTTTTGGGCATTTTTGCTTTCTTTTTTGGCATAAAGAGATGTAAATAAAAAATACTGTAATTTCCAAACTTTAGCTGAATAGAAATTTTGGATAAATAGTATTATAATACTTTTCTTTAGAAATTTTTGGTAAATTCCAGGACTCTTCATATATATCCTGTGAGTTTCCTGTTTTTTTTTCCCCTTTGGAGATACTTGCTTTGCAGTTTGCTTGGTTCTGAGAGTCTAGAACCTAAACAAGCATTATAAATCAACACAGCGTATTGCAGCTTGGCAGGTCTTCTAGAGACTCCCTGCTGGAAAAGCCTAACACAGAATAAATCTGTATGTCTCTGTAACCATAGAAACTGCCTACCAGCATCTCTTAATTCAAGGTATAAGTCAACGACTTTCTTTTCTTTTTACCCAGAACACTGATGTTTCACAAGTAGGATCAAAATTCTGACTATTAAAAGTCATTCTACCATCATTTGTGAAGCACTTATTTTATGCAAAACACTTCCTTACACTAAGAATACGGAACAGTAATACGTAATCCTGCTCTCTAAGAAATCACTCTTAGTTGGATAGCAGAGACTGAACAGGCAATTATGGAACAGAGTGAGACATTCTGTCTTAGATATTGGCACTCTCTCTTTCTTTGACAAGGTGTACTAGTGGGCTCCACCAATTAAACTGAGGGCAAAGAAATATTTGTGGGAAAATTGTGTTTAATACAAGGTGATGGTATTTTTATATTAATCTTGACTATCATAATTTTACATAAAATTTTGTATATTTTCATTTTTATAAAAAATGGTCCTAGTTCATAAGTGAAATGAACTATTTTGATAAATTTCAGTATTATAAGAAGCATCCCATCCCAATGAAAATACTACTAACTCTAGCTACTTGCACCAATTCTATTAAAAAATAGAATTACAAACTACTTTTTCTAGTTGATAGATTTCCACAAAATTTATGTGTAACCCAAATGGCATGATTTGCATTAGGGTCAGCCCTTTCCTTTCTTCCACTGGAAAAATAACATCATCAACTAAATTATGGTTTTTGTCATTTTATTGAAGAAGAATTTGAGGTAAAGGAGAAGTACTCCCCTTTCTTCTGACCTAGCATGCAGCACAATGTAGCTCAATTTTACTTGTTTTTTTCTCTTTTTCCTCTTGCATACAAAATATGTTTCTCTTCATCCTGAAACATAAAAAGCCAGAACACAGAATACTTACTTATAAACTTTAGAGAGGGCTCATCAAATATCTTCTCAATTATTATCTGCTAGGATGAAAACTTCTCCCCATATAATTACACATAGGTGAAGCCCAATTTAACTTTCTAAACATATAGGACTATGTAACCCTATGACTCTAACATTATTAGGAGAAAAATAATAATAGCTAATATTTAATGACTATTTGCTGTGTGACAGGCACTATTCTAAGCTGATATAAGTAATGTGTATCTAAGTAATTACTTACACAGCTGATTTTTTAACAACACAGGGTCAAGTGGTGCGACCCCCATGCAGTCAAAATTCCGCCTATAACTACAGTTACTCTCCACATCCGAAGACTCCCAACCACAGTTCAAAAATATATAGTTTATGTGGGTAATGTCGTTTAGTACTCAAATAATCTTATGCTCTATAAACGATATCCCACATTTAACATCCACATTTCTAATACACTCGTATTTTATTGTATCCACAGTTAATCAGAAAATGGAAGCACACAGGCTAAGCAGTTTGCCAAGGTCACTCAACTGGAGTGGTGGAACTGGAACTTTAATCAGAGACTCAGGTTCCACGGAACAATTAATCACTTTATCATAGTGTCTCAGCCACTAACTGAATCCTCAGCTCTATGCTAATTTTCTGGGGGCTACTAGCAGGAAGTTATACAGATTCACAAGACAAATGTATAATTCATAGCATCTCTGTGTAAGAAGTGGGGCTTCAAAAGGTAGCTTTTATACACAGAATTCTTGTACAGAGAAATTAGATGTTGACTAGGTTAGCAGCCCAGTTAAATGAGAACCAGAAAAAAAGTCTGCAAGATTTGCTGTAATCTATAATATTTATAATTAAGACATATGTTCATTTTCATTGTCCTTATGCCATTTAACTAATATGTGATAGCTTCCAATTAAATCAAGAATGGTACTTTTAAATTCTTTCTTCCAGAATCTCTCGAACAGAATTCTTCACAACTAAAAAAATCTATAAATATTAGAGTAAGGAGAGACAGATGAAGGCAGAAGTAGCATTATAATTAAGTAAATGACATAAGTATAGTAGGTATCTGTTCAGCATTTTGTTTAGACCATCCCTCTCAAAAATGATTATTTCCAAAGGGAAAACAAATGTAGATCCCTCTGTCGACCAAAGCAGAATTCACAATTCACAAAAGAAGAAATCATAACATCCAAAAGATATTTGAAAAAATGTTTGTTCTTGCCAATAATCAAAGAAATAAATAATAATAAAAATGAGATTAACTTTATATGAATAACAATGGCAGAATTTGAGAAGTGATAATTCGCAGTTGGACAAAGATGGAGAGAAAATGCAAATTCTTAAACACTGGTAGGAGCATAAATGAGCACAATCACTATGGGGAACGATTCAATATTATCCAATAAGATTGGAAACACATTAACCTGATGAGCCAACAACTCCATATATATCATACTACTAAGGAACACCTCCACAATGAACAAGTACGAGACGATCTTTAGAACATTGCTAGTGACAGTAAAAAAGGGAAAACAATTAAAAAACTCTTCAGTTGTTTTCTTTCATTTAGAAAACACCTATATTGTTCAGGCTGTGTGCTGGCACTATCTAAGAGTTTATAACTTATTTAATCCTTATAATAACTCCATGAGGTAAGTACTAATATAATTCCCATTATATGGATGAGGGCAATCAAGCGCAGAGAGGTTAAGTAACTTCCCCAGTTCCCACAGTCATAGATGGTATAGCCAGATCACAAAGCCAGATGGTGTGACTCCAGAGTCTATGCTTTCCCTTAAGCACTATGCTATGTTGCTTCTCATGCATTGGAGAATTAATAACATGTATTGTAAGATAATACACATCAAGAATAAATTTTAAAAACTGTAATCTGAAGAAAAAGCAAGTTTTGGGATAGTAGATACCTTTTGGTAGCATCTGTGTGAGTTGTGTAAGTTTTAAAAGTTGTAGGCACACACTTTTTTATTGCCATACGTGTACATTCACGTATGCAAATGAAAGAATTTATATTAATTTACAAAGTGGCTAATACTGGAGAGATAGGAATAAGCACAAGACTGGGAATAGGAAACTAAGGGACTTTCAAATTTATATTTAGTGTTGCATTAAAGAAACCCTTCAATAATGTGTGTGTGTGAATGTGTGTGTAAATGCCAATGTACTTGAGTAGACTGACTCCAAGGTGGTATGGCTTATTCAAGGTCACAGTTAGAAAATAACAGAACTAGAAATCAAACTCAAGGTATGGTTTTATATTCTAACTCTGGTGTTTCTCTTTTTCAAACTTCACTTGACCTAATATTTGCTGCACAGACAAGGTGTCCAAAAGCAGTTAGAAAAATTTTACTTATAATGAAATATAATCTATCTCTACATCAAAATTTTCCTATTATTAATTTATCTATTAATTTATGCAACAGTATTTATTGAGCAATTGTTTTGCACCAGCCATTCTGTCCAGATACTAGACAAAGGCTGAGACACTAGAGAACTGTGAATTCAAGACCCTGGTTTATGAAACTGGGCCTCTAACCACTATCCGCAAAAAGAGGTGGTATTGCTAAAAATGTATCATTGCCTGACTGCTCAAAGAAAATTTTTGTAAGTCTGACAAGGAGCTATCTTTACACATTTCATTCTTCTTAATGGTGCAACAATAATTCCAAGCATTGTTATTGTTATCAGTCCCTGTAATTATGTAATAATTATGATACCTTATTTCTAACTCTCCAGAGAGAAGAGGGAAAAAAATCCACTGGGAAGATGATGAGGGAGATTAGACCAAATGGTCTTGATAAATTTTCTATTGTAATTTTCAACAAAGCCCTAGACACCATCTGACTAATTGCAGATATTTCTGGAAAGCTTGAAGGTCTCCAAGTAATTAGGTTGGGAAGAGGGAGGAAATCGGTCAGGAAGCTGCTGCCTCCCTGGACACCACTGCGAGCTGGCAACCGGCCTGCAGGCGCGGGCAGTGCTGGCAGTGTGAGCACCAGGCAGCCCATCTTAGCGGCTGATTTGGTCTCACAAGCAATGGCATGGCTATCCAATTTGGAAAAGCATTTTGGCTGTGAGAAGCATTGCAAAGCAAAGTTCATAGAAAGAAGGAAGAGGAAATTTAAAATTAAATTTAAAACATCTTTGTTATAAACTAACAAACAACAATTTCATATGCACTAACCAAAATGTTCTGTCATTCTTCATCAGCGACTGTACATTCAAATTCCTTTGCTGAAGAATAAAAATGTATCCAAGGAACTGGTAAATCTTTACTTGCTTCATTAAGTCTGCTGAAAACAAAACAAAACCAAAGCTGATAAAGGCATCCTACGAAGATCTGGCTATCATTAGCATTCTCATCCAGCAGAACAAATCTGATATAGTAAAAAGAACATTAATAAAAAGAAATTTAAGAAAGAGATAATGATAAATATCAATATTGGCAGTAGACAGGATATGTTTTAGCAATAAGATCTGGAGGGAGGAAAATAGTCCTTCCTTGTCAACAGTCTTTATTTCTTTATTTGAAATGCTGACTTTCTTGCAAAGATGCATTTCTTCCTGATGAGAATATCGATATTGGTTTTTGTAACAGTCACAGTAGAGTGATACAGAAATCTGTCTTTTATATCCAGTAGTTTCAATACATGCTATTATAGCCTAGATTCTAGAGTGTTTGCATATTTCAAAATAGGTGTGTTAGTTTCCAAGAGCTGACATAACAAACTACTACAGCCTCAGGCTTGAAACATCAGAAATTTTTTCTCTCACAGTTCCGGAGGGTAGACATTAAAAATCAAGGTTTGACAGGGCTATGCTCCCTTTGCAGGCTCTGGGGAACAATCTTTCTACCTCTTCTTTGCTTCTGGTGGTTGCTAGCAATTCTCAAGGTTCCTTGGCTTATACCTATATCGCTCCTATTTCTGTGTGTTTCACACATGGCCATCTTTCTTCTCTCTGTGTGTATGTCTCCAAATCACTCTCTATTATAAGAAACTCTAGTCATTGTACTTAGGGCCCACCCAAATCCAGGAATATATCATTTTAACTTGATGATACCTGCAAAAACCCTGTTTCCAAATAAGGACACATCTACAAGTACAAAGGGTTAGGACTTGAGTATATTTTTTTACATGGCTCAATTCAACCTATCACAATAAGTTAAATGCATGTTTGTATTTTCTGAACTTGGAAAGCAGAAACAGATGAAGGAAATGGTTTGCAGTGCAACACCTATCCGCAATTAAGGGAGGCAAAAAGGAGTAAACGCATCCAGGTCAAGCAAAAGGCCCTACTTAACAGGTCACAAATATTAAACTTAGGCTGTGGAACTAAGTTCAAGAGTTGGCAGTGGGGAACAGGAAGGAGGTCTGTTATACCCAATGCACACACACAGAAAAGGAAACTGAGGGACACAGAGGTTATATCAACTGTCAAAACTAAAGCAGCTAATAAGTAGAAAGATGGGAATTCAAATTCAGCCTGGCTGCAGAGTTCTTATGATTTTCCAAATTATATTCCTTCTTAAAGAAATGGTTTAAAGAAAAATGTTGGAGTCCTACTTACAACAGAATATCAGCTATTTCTTGAAAACTAATACACACAAATGCCTTTGCTCAGACCTTCCCTGGGTGTCTAATTACCAAGGAAATCTTTTAGGATAGTCTATGGCAGCTGAAGTTCAATATCCCTGTTCCTGTATTACTCAAATTCTGTGTAACAGAGACACGGCTAATGGGTGGTTTCAGGTCACACTGTAAATATCTGGGAAAAATTCTACTCCAGTTGAGCCAACTCATTTGTATGTACTCCAGAGTCCCATGATCCACAGACCATTGTGCCTTACCCAAGCAGTCCATTAAAAAAAAAAAAAGAATTAATTACCTTTTTCCTTTTGCATATCTTTTGCATACCTCTTTGAAATTACTTTTCAAATTGTTGACCAGTCAACCACAAGCTTCTTGAAGTCAAGAACCATGTCTTTGTCCTCTCCAAGTCCCTGATGCCTAAATCAGTCCTAATGTGTGGTCAGAGTTCAGTAAGTAATAAATGAATAACTAAATAAATGAAACTACCACTAAATATTAAAGTGTTAAAAATCATTACAATCTACTCTACAGGAGGGTCAGAGCCATATTGAAAAAGGTGGTATCCAAATTAAAGAATTTTGAAGATAGATGTTTAAAAAGTAGACCCTCTTCTAAAATAGAAAATTGGATTTCCACATCAGACAGGTGCTCTAGCAGGATGTTAAAAGGCACCAATTTTAGTTGTAATTTCAGGAACAACAGTTAAGACAACTGATAAAATAATAGACACCATATCCTAAGGTGAAAAATTAATATGTAGGAGTTACAAAAGGTGACTGAAGAACATTCTCTGATCTGAGATGATGACCATGCTCTTGTAGCCTAGAGATTAGAGAGCAAACAAAAAAGCTTGAAATTTCAAAGGATTTTTTAAAAGATTTGTTGGTGTCTTATGAATCCCATTCTTCTCTGAAGGTAAAGATGATTGGGGGAGTACTTTACCCCTTTGCCTAAATTCTAGAAAGGTTCAAGGGCAATGGCTAGTAAACTTCACTATACTTCACTTGCACTTTGGACGACAATGAAAACTGATGCCTAGCTCCATTTTTGGACATATGAAAAATAAGGTACCATTTGACTAGCTGCCTGTTGGAGGGAGGAGTGCAAAAGATCTGGCTGCTGCAACGGGAATGAGTCTTCACTCCCAGGGTAAATCAGGGCAAAGGATGGGCCACACAAAAGAATAAAAAGGCATGAGGCAGACTAGAGGGATGACTGAAATTCAAAGGTGGAATTTCCCATTTTACTCAGAGAAAAGCCAGATTATTTACAAGAATCTTACTTAATCTAGGCTGTCCCTTCCAAAGTCCTTCCCCTTATCTCTACCACCTTCTCCTATTTCTCTCCCTTTGTTCAATTCACCGTGGCTGCTTCTCCCTTCCTCTTCTGCTGTAACACATTCATAGGTTATTCTCTCCATCATTCACAGGACACTCACTTCCTTCAATTCTATGTTAAAATTTCAGTGTATCAGTCAGCTATTGCCAACCACAAATTTTAATAGTTTAAAGCAACCACAGTTTGTTATTGATCATGATTATGTGAGTTGACTAATTTTCTTGCCTTTGTAAGTTCAGCTGGAGCTGGATGATCTAGAGTGTCCTCAGTTGTATGGCCCTTGTCCTCAGCTGGAACCTTAGCTAAAACAGCTTGGAAAACTGTTAAAAGCTCTCTCTCTACTTGGGCTGTCACCCTCCAGCAAGCAAAATGAGGCTTCTTCACTGGATGATAGAGGGTTCCCTAGCAGCAAGAGAGGGCTAATTTCAATGCCCAAGCATTTTTAAGCCTTTGCTTTGTTTCCAATGTTCAATGTCTGTTCAAAGTGAATTGCATGACCAACCTATATTCAAGTAGTAAAGAGAGAGATGCTACTTATTGAGCAGCAAAATCACGTTGCAAAGTGCTGAGCATTCAGGAATGGGGAGAAATGCAACTTGCTTTATCAATAAAAAATACAGTAATCTTTATTTAAAATTGCAATTTAGCCCCATCCAAACTAGCTTGATCTCTCATAACCTGCTCTGCATTTTCTTATTTCCATAGTATATGCCACATTCCAACATACTATGTTATTTACTTATTATGCCTATTATGCATTATTCTGTCTCCTTCTTTAAATTATGTGTCTCCAAGGTAGGAAACTTTGTTCACTAAATAATCCACTTAGAAGAGTTTCAGCATATAATAGGGATTCAATAAATGTTATTTGAATGAGTAAGTAAAAGACCCATCAACAATTGGAGGCCAATGGGAATCTCATATTCGGCCAGAGAAAGTATCTCATTAATGTCAAAGGTAACTCAGATAGAAAATTTTCAGCAATGAAGAGGGGTTTGGTCAAAGTGATCTCTGAAGAATCCATTATATTTTCCTTACAGCTAAAGTTCCATTTTAAAGCAAACAAAACAGAACAACAGCAACAATAATCTGAGAGTCTGGCATAAATTCATGACTGTTAGTCAAATTATAACTCTTGTGCCTCTTTATAGAATTAGAAGCATAAATTGGTGGGAAAGAGAAGAGGTCCCTCAGCTCTTCTCTCACCACCTGGTTAGGCAACAGCTAACCGGCAACAGAACTGAGCTCAGAAAACGAAAGTAGATGGAACTCAGATGAAATTCAAAGTTTTAATTATTACATGAAATAAGACCTATAAATTGCTCACCAGCGATCTTTGATTGTCTTAAAGTGGCCAGAATTGTCATGAAGCTTCTCCTAAATTTCACCCAGGAGAAAGGACATGCCCTGCTGGATAAAATAAAAGAACAGTGTGGGGGTGGGGGCAGTGAGGTGGGGGTGTCACTGTGGGAAGAAAGTGCGATGATTGTATCCCGCAAGCCCTGCTGGTCAAACAATGGGCACATTGCTGTTCCAATACTGAGAGATGCAGTTGCAAAATGACAAACTCATTTTTTATTCATAGGAACACTTTTCACGTGGCGGAATGGAGGAAAGAATGCTTATCAGAGACAAAAGAAGGGAGCTAAGATTTATTGAATATGTGCAGGGAATAGAAGCAGTGCAGGAATTGCTTTATAAAATCTTTCCCAAATACTATAAGCTAAGTATTATAATTTTATATATGAGGAAATCTAAGCACAAAAAAATCAATGCCTAGTTCAGACAGGAAGTGGCAGAGTTTGACTTCAGCTGGGTTCTGGCTGACTCTAAATGCATGCTCTTCTAACAAGCCACTACCGTCCACACTGAAGCAGGATCAGATATAAATCCTCTACTCAATTAGTTTATATTCTTGCAATAGTATGAGACCCTGGAGAGTGTCCATAAATTACCACCATATGAGGTCCTAAGTGCTTTAGGACAGGCACTGGGATGTCAGAAGAGAAAGTAATTACTTCCAGCTGAGGATCAGGCAAAAATTCCCAGAAGAAATGAAATTTTAATTTTACCTCATAATTATCACAGAACCAAAACTCTGGTTGGTTTTCTCTCCTTTTTTTTCTTTTCTTTGAGAATATTATGAGTCATATTTACATTTTGTCAAGTGTTTAATAAGCAAAACTCTCTTTTTCCCTTCCTAAATTTATCTTCCTTCCTTTCATACACACACACACACACACACACACACACACACACACACTCACACACATCTAAGTGGCAAAAACAGAGGCTATACTCCCACATTCAATTACTTTCAATATGGAACATACGCACCCTTAAATCAGAAGTAGTTTGGTCTCCCATTCATTACTAAAATGATCTAGAAATGAGTATAAGTACATAAATCATTATAGATTTTATTAATTAATGTTTATATATGCTTTGACAAATGTAATTATTATTTCTAGCTCTTTCCTCATTCTAAGTTTCTAAGTTGTTTACCATACTAAATTGGCCATATCAGTTATATCCTTTCAAGCTGGAGGAAAGAACAAATGTAATAGACATCACTGTACATATTATGAACTGTGATATTCAAGTCCAAATGTCAAAAAGCATACAGTTAAACATAAAACTTAAAGTTATTGAAAATTAGAGTGGACTAGGCACTTCATTTGGCCTAAAATACATATTTAAAAGATATAAATGACTATAATTATTTTCATAATTATATTCTCTGGGATTACAAATTCATACAGAAAAATAATGGAAAATGTGTCAGAAATGGCTGTTTCTAACTTGCATAGCTTTTAATTAACCAAGAACTTCAGAGCTTGCTATGAAATAATAGACCAAATCTGTTCTATGTAAGTTGATCAAACATAAAATCCAAAATTCTGTTTAGCCTACCTAATTTTAGTCAAGAAACTAATGCATCTGTTTCAAACTGAGCCCAAACTAAGCAATGAGAATCAGATGAATTCAACCCTTTGCTTTGCCCAAAATGTGATTTGTGAATCATACAAGAAGATTTACCTCTTCAATCAGATTAATAATAAAATACAAAGAAATGAAAAAGTTAATTTTGACAGTTACTGTTTACCAGTACCTTCACATACATTATTTAGTTAAAGTAGTACATGATAGTTCTCAGCTTTGAACATACATGGTCTGTTTCCAGAGCCAGGCACTTAGTCACTACATTATGAACGTAACATTAGGTGATAGCTAAGATTTTGTACTGATTTAAAAAATTATTGATTCTATAGTACTGTGAGATTTTTGAAATTGCTACTTTAGCACATGTAACACCAAAGGTGGTATTTCTCTTGAATCCCAATCCCAAAACATGTTTACAAGCCCTTCTAATAGTTCAAGTGGGAACATGTTGCCTTAATACCTTTGGAGATGAAACCAGCTTTTTCTTCCATTTAGTTTCCCTTTTCTTGTTCTTTTGCAGATCCACAATTAGAAATGCAAGACTGAGAAGCACTGTGATGCCCGAAGTCCACAAAACCACATCACCCCGCTGCACTATATTATATAGCTCCAACTTAAGCAACCGCTGACTTTCCTGTATGGTCAGTACTCCGATCACAGCCCATGGTAACATCCCCTCTCCATCTCTGTCACCACTTCTAGAGGTTCAACTGTTACCTCGGAGGGCAGGGCTCCTATAAAGTGTCCTGCCGTAGGTCACACATGCCGCTGTGTTGGTTTAATAATGTCACCGCCCTGGCTGTGTGCTGGTTTCAGGGCTGCCAACACTGCTGACCAGGTGGCTTTTGCTGTCACTCTGCTCAGCTTAACTCATCCATTGTACCTAGTGTTGGACACCTGTAGGATACCACAACTACTTCCTGATGTTGGTCCCTTTGTGGACTTTTGTGATAATGTATCTGCAGTGCAAGCCCAGAGTGACGCTGCTGGACCATAGAATATAAGTGTACACGATTTGACTAATAGTTACCAGGATGCTTGCCAGAGTAACTGCATCATCCCTGCCAGAAATGCATAAAAATCTCACTGGCTATATTTATTCTTAGGGTGGTTGCCCTAACTTACACTCCATATTTGAGAGTTTTCCCCTGATTTTCCTAAATGTAATAAAATTTGTATCGTGAGGATTTTATATTATGTTGGTCATCCTTTCATGTCTCCCACCTCCAAGACAATGTAGATGTGATTTAGAATTTGTTGTCTTTAACCCATCTTTTCCAAAAACAATAATAATACCTTCTAGTTGTTTGCCACCATTACTTCATGTATTTCTGGTAGCGCCCTTATGCTCTGATGTATCTTCTTATTTCAGCACATTCTCTACATTTTTCAAAATGGGTTTCTGTATGGCAAATATTCTGAGGCCTGATTGGATATGATGCCCTTGTTTCTACCATGTAACTATGGCTGATATTGATTAAATATTTTTTTTCTTATTAGGTGATATGCTAATTCTTTTGGGGAGTGTTTTCCTTTTGCCTCTGATGTTCTAGAATTTAATTGCAATATATCTACATAATAATAATAACTGATACTAAATTATGATTATGTATAAGCAGTATTCTCAGGGCTTTACATATATTAACCCATTTACATTTCACATTAATATCTTTAATAGTAAAAGAAACATTTTGCTATTCTCATTTTGTGGGTGGGTAAATTGAGGCATAGAAAGTTTACTTTATGAGCCATTTTAAATAAGAAGTCTGTCAGCTTTTTATATTCTGGGATATTAATATTCTTTATTTTTTCAAATGTGGCTCTCTTTTCTTCGTTCCCCCACCACCAGCACCCCCACTTTTCCTCTGAGAAGATTATTAATTGGATATTAGCACTTTTATTTCTATTCTCCTAATCTCTTGATTTATTGTTGCATTTTTCTCTTTTTCTGTGACCTTCTTAGGATGTTCAATCTAATATCCAGCAAACAAACCTTTTCTTCAGTTGAATGCTTTAGATTATTTATTTTATTTCTGGTTCTTTATTTTAACATTTACATTTTTCATATTTACTATTTCTATTTGGTTATTTTTATGACTAGTTCCACATGTCATTAACACCTTTTTTTATCTCTAAGTATTTCAACTAAACATACTCTAAATTCTTATCCCATCTGTTCTAAGAATTCGGTTGCATATGATATTAGTTTGTTGCCTTTCTTTTAGAGATTGTTCTCCCCAATATCCAGATTTTTCCCCTGGGAGCTCATAATACTATCTCATAATATGAATTAGAGAAGGATCATAGTTATATCCCTTTTGATGAAATTAAATAAAGAGAAACTATGAGCCTAAGTGAGTGCTTCAAAGTACCAAAGAATCTCTTTCAGTCACTTCTATCTGTTGTCACTCCACCAAACATGTCTTCTGAATCATTTTTCAAGATGACACAGTCTCTTTAAGACAAAATCCACTAGCCATAACACTTAAAGGGAACTAAGACAGGAAGTAAGATTCCTGGCAGCTGACACCTGTTCATTAGCATATCACCAGCAGAAATTTTGCAGACCTTAATATTACACCCTTGTCACTGCAAGGTCCAGGCCATTGCCACGGATTTTTGTGCAGATGATGAGGCACAAACAGTCCCAATGCAATGTACAAAAAAGCAAACTCAAGGGAACTGAAAACCTGTCTCCGTGGCTTTCTGTCCATGGCTGTAGCTCAATCAGACTGCCCACTACACTCTGCAGCTGCTGCTCACAGATTTTACATCATTTCTAGATCCAGGCTTGTCTCTGCTTCTATAGTTTCTCCAGTCAGATTTGGGGGACAAAGCAGCAGACTCGGCTAGTCACTCTCTTCTCAGGAACCAAACACCACCCTTCTGGTTTGTTGTTCTTTTTTATTTGGTAATGGAGTAAAATTTGTTCAATCTCACCTAGACTTAGAAGGATGGCTGGTCAGGCTGTTTACAACCAGCTCTTTCTTTTTCATGTTTCAACCATGCAGCTTCCTCACCCTCTAATCAGCCAGAATCACCTCTCCAACTACCAGAAGTTATGCTTGCTTGACCTTCAAGCCCTCTTCTTCCCGTCATGGAATCTTCTGGATCCTTACATACGAATATATACATAAAGTCCTTAAATCATTCTAGATAGATGGATGATACATTAACATCAGGAACTTAGATCCACGACTTCCCATTTTTCAAGTTATTTTAGGAACTACTTTGGACTCCACATTTTAAACTGGTTATTCAACTACAAGTCTCCACAGTTTATTAAATACACTAAAAACTGCTTGGCTATCTTAAACATTAAAAAAAAAACAGAAACACTCACAAAAGCTTTCAAAGTCTTAGATTGCTTCTGCTGGGCATGGAAGGAAATTCTCACATTTTAACTTTGTTTTGGGAAACTACAAAAGTCTCAACACAACCTTGGCTACTGCAAGTTGAAGTTCAGGATAATCTAAATTCAGAATTGCTTCTTTGAAAACATTCTCACTGTTAATGAATTATGCAGGTATTGCACCTTCTGTGCTTTTTCATTCAAAAGGAGAAAAGCTGTTCTTTTCATCTGGAGCAGAGTCTGTGATTATGGACCTACTGATTAACTTCTCTGATATGGAACAGATGATGTAATTTTCACTTTTAGCTTTTTTCTCTTCCATATGGACAGGGTTGCTGCTTATAAACACTATGGCTGCTGCTGGGCAAAAGCTTGTTCTAAGAAGTTACTTTAAGCTCATTTCTGTACCTACTATTAAGCTCCCTTAGCAACAGAGAAAATTTTTTAAAGTCAGCCAAACTAAGTTATCTGTTGATTTCCACATATTGTTATTTATAAAAGGCAGGATTTTTCTTCAGCATTTTCTGAGCTTCCTTCTAGCTTTTAATAAAATATCATTGTGACTTAATAAAGCAAATGATAGCATGGGAAAAAGAGATACTCCTGCGCTTTCTTATTGAATCTGTGCAAGGCAAAACCAGAGGGAAAACCAAGATTGCAGAAAAGTCCAGCTTCTTTAAGGGAAATTGAGGGAGTGTTTTCCTACTCTGCTGTTTCAGTTAGAAGTTTATTTCACTGGTGCAAAAGGACAACTCCTGTTGTTTTATTGATTAGATAGCACTCTTTGTCAAAGTATAGAATCAAATTAAAACTAAAACTACTTAGTGACACTTGGTTAAAAAAAAAAAAACCTCTTAGCATAGCATTTAAACATTTTGCAAAGAAAGAGAAAGAAAAAGCCAGCCCCATGACTCTCATTGATCCAAAAGAAATTTGTCCAACCCAGATATGTTTAGATATATATACTTCATCTAAAAAATTGCAATCACATTAATATTGATAAAATTAATAAATTGTTTTCCAAAGAGGAAAGCATAGACTGCAAAAAGACATCTGTGATGTACAGCTCAAGAACTCAAATTTTAGATCCAGGACACAAGGGATATTGGGTGATTTATAAAATGCCTTACTGCCTTGGGTTCGAGTGCCAGTAAGTATTTTAGATCATCAATACCATCATTCTTAATATATGCTTTTTAGAACATTTAAATAGCTGATGCAGTGTTTCATTTATAACCATCCTGAATAGGGTTGTTTTATGCAGTCTATAGACCTGAAAGGGGGAAGAAGCCTGGTCAAGTGGTTAAATGCACATCGGAAATCAGCAGTATTTCTGACATTGCCTACACCTGTAGTGACCTTGAGGAACTGCCATGAAATGTCAGGACCTAGAATGGACCTTAGAGATGTCTATGCTGATCCAGCCCCTCCAAGGCCATGCTATCTCCTCCAAGAATAGTTAACACTTCTTTGGCTTTGCTCATACCTTGTACATCACAGTTAGTAGGTTATAATAATAGCCAACATTAATAAGTCTTACAATATGTCAAGGACTATTCTAAATGCTTTACATGAATCACTACATTTTGTCCTCAACATGAGCCACTGAAAAACATACCATTTCTCATTTTTAAGATAATAAAATTGATTCCTAGATGTTTTAAGCTATTTGTCCAAATTTACACTGACTCTAGAGCCTGCACTTTAATATTTAGAGTTTAACATTTTATCCTGCTTTGGTATCATATTAAACTCTGTTTCTAAAAATTAAGCTCCTTGAAGGCACAGATGTAGTCATTTACATTTGAAAAATTCAATAGCACTTAACACAGTGTTTTCTAGGCATACAAAGGAGGAGGCATAGTGGTTAATAAATTCATTTCATAGAAGGTGAACACTCTGTATATTCTCAGCATCACCCAATCTTTCAACCACTTCCTACTCCACTCTGGGTCCCCAGGAGGCTGATCTCTATAGACTTTTAGCTCAGGCCATTTTGCCCTCTCTGGCTGCTCATTGGGTCTGGCCAATGAAGAGGTATAAGAGGAGGAGGAGGAAGAAAGCTGAGTTATTTTCCTGGCTCCATCAATTCAGCTCAGAAGCTGCATTTTTAATGAAAAGTCACAGCATCTGTCAGGCAGCCGTGAGTATAGCTACAGCTCTTTTGGGGTCCCATTAGCTACTCCCTCCCTGGGCCTTCAGAACTGATGGTGATAATAAAGCCTTTGTTCACTCTGAGGTGAAGCATAATTTTTTTTTGGTTCCCCTTAACCTTTCCCACAACTTTCTAATGAGTACCTTTGTTAAATTCCCTTTAATTACCCTGTGCAAGGCATCTGTTTTCTGCCAGGAAACTGAATGATAAATGAAAATAAGGCTTAGAAAGAGTAAGCTGTTTGCCAGAGATCACCATTTATTTCTCCCTTAGCAGATAACAATAGTCAGCATTACTGAGCATTTACTACGTGATGGGCACTATTCTGAATGCAAACAGGTACATGGCAGTAGAGTTTAATACGCTCTTTAAGAAATAAATTCCACTCTATATTTATATGCTGCCCGTTCTCATTATAATTGGTGTGAATGTTGGCAAGTTATTTAATTAGTTTTTGCCTCGACTGCTCATCTGTGGAAGAGGAATGATAATACCTACCTCATAGATTTGTTACCAAGTATCCAGCATGTGGTTAAGTACTCATCAATTCCTGTTAGAATCTAGAGCTCTGAACTTGGAGTCATTGCCATTTTTCATTGAAGTTGAGCCCTACAGAAACAAGCAAATGAAACAGTATTATTCAACCTACTCTCAATTTAACTCAGACTTTACAGCACTAGACTGACTTGATGCTTCTACACGAATGTTGCTCAGATGTTTTAGGGAATTCCCAAGCATTTTAATATTGATCCCAACTGAAACATGCAGACATCTTTCTTGATCAAAGTCTGGGGTAAAGGTCTTTCCTGTCACAGCACAGCTGTTCCTGCCAGAGACTGCCCCAGTAGGATTTTCCTTTCCACATGTTTTACAGAGTGCCCGTGGCCCTTAAACTCTGCAACACACCCCAAATTTCTGATGATTCTCTGAAGCACAAATACATACTTAAGAAATTGGGGAAAAACCTTTTCCTGCCAAGTGAAAAAGAATGGATGTGCCTTAATAATATGATTTTAAAAAACCTCTCTAATTTTTAAATCTTCCTTTATGATGAAGTGGGTGATGAGCTAAAGGTGGCAAGGACTTTATAATGATCCTGCACCTTTCTATTTACTGGCACTTGGCTTATCCTTTTCTCAGCTTTAGGTCCTCAGGTATAAATTCCTTGGAATTTCATCACTAAAGTAGGCACAGCAAAATGCTGGTGAACGTTTGTATAGGTGAGATCATAGTAAACATATTCTTTTTTATCATTGATTCCTTCCCTTTTCTTGTATAAGTCTGCTCTTCTCTTCTTCTCCCCCACTCTGCCCCTGCCACATCTCTGGAACCATTGTTGAAAATCTAGTATACGTACTTCTACAGCCTGTGATCATAATGCATGAGTTTCTTCTTATTTGTTTTACAAAATACTGATCATAATCTATATGCTTATCTGTCTTCTGCTTTTATCATCTAATACAATGCCTCGGAAATCTCTCCCAAGTCAACTTTCCCAGAGAAAGTTTTATATTTTCCTTAATTGCTTTGTTCTATGTGGTGAGTTTATAATTATTTAGTCAACCATTCTCTTTTGATGGACATACGCTTTGTTTTCAGTTTTCATATATCTCAGTGGTTTATTTTTCTGTAGAATAGATTCCCAGCATAGACAATGCTGACTTAAAGGGTGTGTGCATTTTAAATTTTAATAGCTGTTGCCAGATTTGTTTATAAGAAAGCTATAATTTAAAAAAAACATTTTTACTTGCAAAGTATGATCTTACCCCTTATCATTTGGTGCTACAAAGAGTATTATCTTTTCTTGTCATTTTTATCAACCTTGTAGGCATAAGGTAATGTCATTTAAAAAAAATAAGCATTTTCTGACTACCAGTGAGGTTTAGCCGCTGTCAATATGTTTATTGGCTCTCCAGATTTACTCTTCTGTGAACTACGCATTCATGCACTTCATTCATTTTTGTACTGGTTTTGTTGCTGTTATTGTCATTTTCTTATAAATTTGCAAGGGCTCATATTGTTCTAAAGTTGTTGATCTGTCATATGCATGATGAATATTTTCCTCAATCATTCATTTATTGCAGAGTTTGTTTGTGGTATATTTAGCCATAAAATGCTTTTCTAAATAGTTATGTAGTTAAGTATGACTACAGTTTTTTGTTTTTGTTTTGTTTTTCCAGCAGAGATTTTTATATTCCTTAAACTTTTTGAACATAGGTGATACATAGATCTGTGTAATTTTTAAATGTTTAAACTTAATATATAATTCATCTGTTATTTTTTATGAAGTAAGTTCCAGATTCTTTTCTTCCTCAAAGATTGTCATTTATGCTGGAACTATTAAGTAAAACTATTATTTAAAAAATAAAAAAAAATTATTAAATCACTCCTGGCACACAAAGCTTTGGACTGGATAGTTTCACAGGAGAATTTACAAAATATTTAAGGAAGTGCTAACCCCTATCCTTCTCAAACTATTCCAAAAAATCTACAAAGAAGGAAGACTCCCAAACTCTTTTTATGGGGCCATCATCATCTTAGTCCCAAAACCAGATAAAGATACAAAACAAAAAGAAAACTACAGTACAATGTTGCTGATGAACATAGATACTAAATTCCTCAACAAAATATTGTCAAACTGCATTCAACAATACATTAAAAGGATCATACACCATGATTAAATGGGACTCACCCCAGGAATGCAAGGGTGGTACAATATTTGCAAATCAATAAATGTAATACATCACGTAAACAAAAGGAAAGACAAAAAATCACATGATCACATCAATAGATGTGGAAAAAGCATTTTATAAGGTAGAACACCCATTTATGGTAAAAAGACTCAGCAAAGTGGGAGTAGAGAGAATATATCTCAATATAATAAAAGTCATATCCAAGAAACCTACAGCCAACCTCATATTTTGTCATATTCAATGGACAAAAACTAAAAACTTTCTCACTAAGATCAGGAACAAGACAAGGATGTCCACTTTCACCACTTCTATTTTACATAGTACTAGAAGTTCTAGCCACAGTGATCAGACAAGAAAAAGAAATAAAAGGCATCCAAATTGGAAAGGAGAAAGTAAAACCATCATTGTTTGCAAATGACATGATAGTGTATGTAGAACACCCTGTAGACTACATCAAAAAAAACTACACAAACCTAATAAGTGAATTTGGCAAAACATCAGGATACAAAGTAAATGTTGAGAAATCAAAGAGATTTTTGTACACCAACAATGAATTATCAAAAGGAGAAATCAAGGGAAAAATCCCATTTACTATAGCAACAAATAAAATAAAGTACCTACAAATAAACCTAACCAGGGAGGTAAAAGACCTATACTCAGAAAACTACACAACACTGAAGAAAGAAATTAAGAAAGACACAATAAATGAAAACATATACCATGTTCATAGATTCGAAGTATTAATATCATCAAAATGTCTATACCACCCAAAGCAATTTATAGATTCAATGCAATCCCTATTAAAATATCAATGACATATTTTATAGAGTTAGAACAAATATTTCAAAAATTTACATGGAATCATAAGTGACCTGAATAGCCTCAGCAATTTTAAGAAAGAAGAACAGAGTAGGAGGGCTCACAATACCTGATATCAAACTATATTATAAGGCCAAGGTAATCAAAACAGTCTGGTACTGGCATAAGAACAGACATATAGACCAAAGGAAGAGAACAGGGAGCCCAGAAATAAACCCAAGTATCTATGGTCAATTAATATTTGACAAAGGGGGCAGCAGTATAAAATGGAGTAAAAATAGCCTCTTCAACAAATGGTGTTGGGAGAGCTGGACAGTTACATACAAAAAAATGAAACTTGACCACCAACTTACACCATACACAAAAATAAACTCAAGATGAATAAAAGTCTTAAATATAAGCTGTGGTACCATAAAAGGCCTAGAGGAGAACATAGGTAGGAAAATTTCAGATATCCCACACAGTAATATTTTAACTGATATGTCCCCTAGAGCCAGGGATATAAAGGAAAGAATAAACAGATGGGATCTCATCAAAATTAAAAGTTTCTGCTAAAGAAAACACCAGCAAAATACAAAGGGAACCAACTGTATGGGAAAATATATTTGCCAATGATACCTCAGACAAGAGTTTGATCTCCAAAATATATAAAGAATTCACACACCTCCTCATAGGAACACAAACAATCCAATTAAAAAATGGGCAAGGGACCTGAACAGACACTTATCCAGGGAGGACATACAGAGGGCCCAAGGACATATGAAAGGATGCTCAACATCACTAGCCATCAGAGAGATGCAAATTAAAGTCACAATGAGATACCACTTCACACTGTTGAGAATGGCCATCATAAACAAATCAACAAACAAGTGTGGGAGAGGATTTGGAGAAAAGGGAACCCTAGTACACTGTTGGTGGGAATGCAGACTGTGGAAAACAGTATGAAATTTCCCAAAAAATCCAAAAATGGAACTGCTGGGATTATATCATAAGAATCCTAAAACCCCAACTCAAAATAACCTATGCACCCCAATGTTCATAGCAGCAATATTTATAATAGCCAAGTGCTGGAAGCAACCTATGTGCCCATCGGTAAATGAGTGGACCAAAAAACTATGGTACATTTACACAATGGAATACTACGCAGCAGAAACAAAGAAGGAACTCATACCCTTTGCAACAGCATGGATGGAACTGGAGAGCATTATGATAAGTGAAATAAGCCAGATGGTGAAAGAGAAATACCATATGATCTCACCTATAAATGGAACCTGAACAACAAAACAATCAAGTGAGCAAAATAGAACAAAGATATGGAAATAAAGAACAAACTCTCAGTGACCAGAGGGGAGGGGGGAGGGGGGTAACAGGGGAAAGAAGTGGCAAAGGCAAGTCCAGGAACATGTATAAAGGACCCATGGACAAGGACAATGAGGGGAGGATTGAATGTGGAGGTGGACATTTGGGCAGGACAGGAGAGAGTAATGGGAGAAAATGGAGACAACTGTAATTGAACAGCAATGAAAAATTTAAAAAATATATTATATCATATTATGCATCTCTATTCTAACTCACTTTTTTATGCCAAAGGCAACATCATATTATTTTTATTGCTATGTTTTTAGAATATATTTTAATCACTAGTAAAGCATACTTCTCACTAGTTTTCTTTATCATAATTTCTTAGCTTTCTTCATATAATTTATTCTTTTATACTTAATTTTTTTAAAAAATATCCAGTTTTCAAATATAACATCACACCATTTGAATGGGAGAGTTATGATTTATAAAAATAAGTCAATGGTTTTTACTCCAGGTCTGATGATGAGTAAATAGAAAGGATTCTTCAGAAATACTGTTGAGGTACCTGGCCAGCTAGTTCAGTTGGTTAGAGTGTCATCCTAATACATAAAGGTTGAGGATTCAATCCGTGGTCGGTGCACATGCAAGAAATAACCAATGGATGCATAAATAAGTAGAATGATAAAGAAATTAGTAGTATGAAAGCACTCTTGAATTCCTTCATAACGTAAGAAAAACATAAATCCTTGAATTTTCATCAGTAATTCCACAAGTACCTATTCATTCTCATGCTTAGAATCACCTTAAGAAATTTAAGACATTTTGGAACCATTGGTTGCTACTGAGCATGAGGACTAAGGTAGGACCTGGGAACCTAATTTCTATTCACTCCTAGTATAAAGATGTGTCGTGTGTGTGTGTGTGGTGAGGGCGATGAAGGGTGAATAGAAGGATCAGTGAATCAGAAAGGAAATCAAAGATTGAAGCAGAGGAAATAATTGCAGGACTTGATCTGAAAGTCACCTTAATTTTCCTCTTATATTTACTTGCAGTAAATAACTTTATAAATTTTATTTTAGTAAATACAACTGACATTTCACTTTTTCTTCTTCCCTTAGAGCCACTTGTTCATAAACATGGCCCTAAGCACTTTAGAAGTTGTCTATGAAGAAAAGCACTGAACACCGTTGTTTTAGGAGTCTAATTCCCTGGAAACAACATCGAGACAAATAAAGCCATTCAGCTTTTAATCACAGGTGATATAAATCATCATGTCAGTTAAGTCAAGGGTCCATAAATCTCAAAAAATGCAGATTTATGACACAAGGATGCAATTTATCAGTATAGGCATTTCAAATTTGATTAGAATGATGGGTTATGGTTGAACAGATTTTTACAATTCTGCTTACAAAGGCACCAAAATGGAAGCTCTGGAGCTCACAGGCTGTTGGTGTATTATGTATCAGCTTCACGTTTTCCCTGTTCAGACTAATTGCTTCTTTAATCTGTGATTGCTGACACACATGTGCAGTTGTGCAAGTTAATAGGAAGATGATTCTGATACTGTTCAATGTCATTATATTGTTTTTAACTTTCCTCACTGCTAAGGCACCATTACTTTATTTGGTGTTTTAATAAGCAGGAAAATCCAACAATAAAATATAAGTGTTTAAGATAAACATTCAAATATAATGTACCCAAACAGAGTTGAATGGGATTAATTTGAAATACAGATAATGCTATAAAGCATGGTAGAGATTTATCCCATTGGAAGTCACTCTGGTTTGCCCTGCTTAGCTTGTTGAGATCACCAATCTTTTAGTAAACTTTCAAAATCTATGCTCTCCAATTTCAATCCACTTTCCCTAATCTCATAGCAGGCACACATGCTGAGTCAAGTACTTTGCAGCTGACTGATATGTGGATGCATTTTTAGAATGGAACAGTGTGAAGCTGAACCAATGCAGTGGCTAAAATAAGCAACCAATTTAACTCCATTGTAAAGACAGCCACCAAAATCATCTCCCAAATAATTCAAAATGTTGGGTTGCTATATTGAAAACACATATTTGTTCTTTTCTGGCATCCATTTTTTATATACATCTCAGTTTTTCCCTCCTACTCACTAAGGATCTCATCGCCCTCTTGTTCTGGAGGTTTCAGAACTATTATTATATCCACGCTCTCACATAATGCCTCTGTTAAGTTCAGTTCAGCATTTCCATTATAAAACTCGTAAGCTTCCAGAACAAATTTATTATAACTGTCTACGAGGAAAAATTGCTCCCAGCTGAAAGTTAGTGTATATTACATTCATTTTCAGTCCAGAAGGCACTTGTCTTCTTTAACATATTACAAAATAAAATTTCATATCATTGCTTTTACTTCAGTTGCCACGGTCAGTGTGATATCACGAAAGGACAAAGCGAGGAAGCAAACAACTGTTCATTCCACATTTTGCCCATTTTCTCTAAGATGCCATTCCTTTTCCAGTGTGAGGCTAAATTCGAAGTCTCAGGACTTTGCACAACATCCTGAGGTCCCTTTTCAGGACTAGTCCTTGTCACTCTTAGACTATTAACATACAGGGAGGTGGCCAGATCATAGAGGAAGGAGTTTATTGCATTCACACTCAGAAGTGATCATGCATTAAAATAAATAAAATATAAAACACTAGAAGCTTTCTAAAAATTACTTCAGAATAGAACATTAAAGGAGATATTATGCCAACTAAAGAAATCTCATTTTTGGATTAAGTATTTACAATAATGGAGGATATTCCTTTAAATTATTTTACTTTTTAATATTGGTGGGGAAAGAAAAGCACAAGCAAGTTTGCAAAATGGAAATTTAACTACTGAATATTGCTATAATGTTCTTCCTTTAGTAATATAAAATTAAAAGTTAAGTTTGTCCTGGCTGGGTAGCACAGTTGGTTAGTGCATTGTCATGATACACCAAGATTGTGGGTCAGGGTGCATACAAGAATCAGCCAATGAATGTATAAATAAAAGGAACAAAAAATAGATGTTTCTCTTTCTCGCTCTCTGTCTCTCCTTTTCTCTCTAAAATCAATAAATAAAAATTTTAAAAAGACATAAAAAGGAAGAAGAAATTAAGTAAACAGTATTTATTAATATATCTTGAACTTGAGAAAATTTTTCCACTGGTTAAATAGACATTTGGATTTCCATTATGTCTTCCTAGTTAATACACACAAAGGAAACTAATGATATTAAACTTCATTCTTCTGTTTGGTCTGAGTTGAAAATACACCACCTCTAGGAGATGGCTTTTAGAAAGGGAGTGCCAGGGAAGACCTGATCAGAAAAGAATTAGCTAGGAGCCAAAGACTGGTTGATGTAAACTGAGCCCTGATTCCAGAGCAAAACTGCTGTTTGGCACCCATCTTCTTTTGGCTTCACCCTGATATCCATTCCCATTTCTAAGACTACCCACTGAACAGGTGATTTGTAGAGAACTGGTACAGGGCTTCATGGTCCACAAACCATGTGTAACTCTGAATCTGCCATGAAGCCACTTTCATCCTGAGGCAAAGGAAGCTGTGTCCACTGATATGCCCTTTATTGTTCTTCACACTTGGGCTGAGTGAAGGAGTTTTAAATCTGTACCCCAGCTCAATCAGAAGCAGGTGTGTAAGAGGAGCCAATAGATAAAATGTATTTGCATTTTGCTGGGGCAGGCAAGCTGATTCAAAGCCAAGACTAAACACAAAATGCAGACATCTTTAGCATCCTACAGTGAAACAAAATGGACAGAATTGATAAGCCAATGTAGGTACAAAAGAAGCTATACAAACATCTATTTCTTCATGCAGGCTATCAGAAGATATTTAAATCTATCCAGGAACCTCTTTCTGAGAGCCCATTTCAAGCTCAGCAGTGTGCCAAGAGTTGAGGAGTGTTCATGTAGAAAATGAAGAAGATGATGATTGTGCCCTGAAGCAGTAACACTGCCATCTATAAACCAACAGGAATGTCAGGAGTCTCAAATTAGAAAATGTTTTTGAAGCCACTTTGTAAACACCTAGGTGCCACATACTTGTTGGTAGACACTAATAAGTAACTGCTGAAATAAAAACAAACATTTTAATTGTTTAGAAAATTTTCAACTCCTAAAAATAACATGAAGTTGACACTTTCTACCTAACATGGTATATAATTTGCTTTCATAGAAACAGAATGGACTTTGAAGCCAGAAAGTCCTATCTCTAGTAATTTACTAGTTATGTGAACCTGCCAGGCAAGTTTGATCTTTTTTGAGCTTAAGCTTCCTCATCTACATAAATGGAAAATAATTTCTTCTTCAGATGGATGCTGTATGGATAATTAAATGAATTAACACACCCCAAAATGTCCGGGATGATAATAGGCACTTTCTCTACTTGCTTTTGAGAACAGAATGCAATCAAAGTTTCTCCGGTGGGTTTATATCTGCACTGTGGTGACGAATGAGAATGATGAGCAAGGACAAACGAGTATATCTTTGTTTGTTTTCTGGTTGTTTACTGAATGGAAAAGGAAGCGTATTCCTAAATGTAACTTCTAAAACACTGAAGTGTTGTGTTTTAAGTCTTTTGTTGAAAAAGAAAACTGACCAAGTATGAATCCCTAATATCTGAACAAAAGGTTGAACAATACTTTTAAAAGTCAAAACTTAATATAAATGGCACATTTCAGTAAACTTATATTTCATGCTTTTATTTATTTTTGTTTTGCTCAACCCCGGTAAACAAGAAATCCTTTGTGAACGTAACCTGAATCTGAAGGATTGTATTACACTAAGTTTCCCCAAAATGTGACTCATTGTCCTTCTTTTCATCTTGAAAGAGTAAGTTGCCTTCAGATTTCCATCCAGAACAAACCAGAAAGAGTGGGAGGGAGCTGGCTGATTGCACCTGTGAAATGGCCAACCTGTGTTCCAATTTACCTCTCAGTCCCTTCTCCTCGGGCTTTGCCAATCATTTGGTCCTTAATGGCTCTCTTTTGCTGTTTATCACTCTCTGTTCCCATCAATTTTCATTGCTGTCTATAGCTTCTTTATCACTTTTTGTTGTCAAGAACATAACTACTTTTGGATCAGATGTTTGCCATAAATCCCTGAAATAGACATCTAGCCCATAAAGAATAGAAATGAATAGGCTAGTTTTAAATGTCACTGGTAGATAGTTCATCTCAGCAGGCGTGATTGTTAATACTTTCACATCTCTAGTTCAAAATTGAAATTTTTCCAGTGCCCCGGGCATAATTATTTTCATCTAAATGACTTGGAAGCCAGTATTACAACATCCACCTAAACATTATATTTGACCAGAACACTGACATAAAGCAAAATCACAAAAATCTATTTATGTTTGCTCCTCAGTGTCGGCAGCCTTGATTTGTTAGGAAATATCTTATTCATATGGAATAAAATGTGATAGCATGGCAATTACTGACTTCTGCTTTAGATTAATGTTCACATGTGGGAAAAGAGGGGGTTTCTTGATTCCAAATGTTAAAAAAATAGCAATAACACGGAAACTTTATATACCATATTTCAGCTGACAGCACAATTTAAGGTTGAGTTACACACTCTTAAAATGAAAGCTTCCAATAGAAATGCTGACAGGCCCTTTACTTATAGGGAAGTATTTGCCTTTAGAATAATAGCAATATATTATATTTAAATGGATCCTTTTATAAAGCACTTTAAAAGCTGTCAACCTGTATCTCTTCTTCCTATACACATATACCTCTCATGAAAGTCAATATCAAAGCTATATATCTATTATTTATTTAGTTAGTTATTATGCATTTATTACCTTTATGAGATTTACCCATCATTTATTAGCCTCTGGGCACCTTTGCAAGTTTCAGAGCTAAAAATATATGAAGATAGTCTAAGTCATTATGATTTGCAAGTTATTCTAGACATCATGAAACCAAGACATACTGCTTCTAGCTTTATTATCTTAGGAGTTCAACACACCTTCAAAAATATATATTCATCAGAAGAGAAACACTTAGACTGATGTAAATCAATTACTCCATACATTAGAAAAAGAAAGCTGAAGCAATAATATCAAATCAAAGTTATTTGATATTTTTTATATTTATGTGTGGTGAAATGTTACATAGTAAAGGTTGGCATAAATGGGATGTTATGGAGAAGTTTGCATTAATAATGTACTCAACTTTCTACATCATTGTATCCAATAAATTTATTTTGCATCACTATTATGGGCTTAGCATTGTACACAGGTCTGAAACTTTAATTTTAAATTGAATATTGAGCTGAACTTCCTAGTAGGGCTAATAGTCAGAAAGAGCATTCCAGCTCCAACTTTTAATAATACAATTAAAGTCAAAGTGTATCATTTAAGAGTGTTTCTCCATATCAAATGTTATCCTAATAAATATCAACACATCACATGGTTTAAATATTTTTTAAAAAAGAAAAAATGGCCCCAGATACTCTCTTGACCCCCAGGTCTCAAGGCCTCTGTTGACATCCAAGAAAGACTCCAGATCTGAGTTCTACTTCCATCCCTCCCTGGTTCTCTCACTGAGAAAACACAAGGTTCAGAGAGTATAGAGATTGGAATGCAAGGTTTTAACCAATTTGACCTGGAGAGTTAAAAAGTTACAATTCCATGCCATAGATCTTTATATCCATGTAGTAAATGACCTTGGGTTAGTTATGAACCTAGCAGGTTGGCATTCTGTCTTTAGTGGGAACATAACCTCCTTGCAACTAAGTACTCTTAAAATCGCTTTGAGATGCTGGAATGAAAAAACGCTCTATAAATACAAAGTGCATGCACAGTATAAAATTCCACTCCACTGTCCTTCTGTCTTTACTGGTAGTGCTCATCCTTCACAACCTGCAGCGCCTTTGCTTTCCTACTGCTATCCTTTGACTTGGTCAGGAAAACTCGTGTGTACCAAAGTAACTGTATACACTAGGCTAGACCTGGTAAAATTTCCTGCACTTGGACCACTAGCAATTAAGATTCAAATGTAGCTCTATAGAGGCAGAGAGCCAAAGTATTAATTTATTGTACCTTGGAAAGTTCTTATCAATTCCCTGGCTCAATTTCTTCAGCTTCAGTACAAAGGAGCTCCTCCAGTGTAAGATTATGAAATGCATTTGCAACTTAACCTAGCCCAGAATATCCATTTAGTTTTCAGATGGTAGAAAGACAGGTAAGTGGGGCAACTATGTAATGGGAAATGAAATAACATTTAAAAAACCAATGTTCATTTTTCCCCCAGATTTTTTTCCCACAGCATGATGTTTCTAACGAGGCACAAATGCAAAGGCATATTCAACTTTAATATCTAAAGGTATGTGCATATTACATGGCATTTTTATTACTTGCTAGTGATTTATTTAAATGATACTCCAGGGACCATATAATAGTTTGTATTCAGCTCTGAAATTCTGTTACTTTCAGAATAATTTTATAAATAGGAACATTAAACACTTTCAGAGCTTTGAAAATATGCCAAACACAAAGAGACAGATATGATCCTTGCATCTCCAGCCGTATTGACTTAAAAAGTAGCTTCTGATTAACCCGGGAATTTTCAGTTTATTATCAGAACACTTCAGTTCTCAGACATGAACTTCACACTTTCTTCTCACATTGCGTGTGCCTTCAATCCTCATTACCAAATCTGATTTATGAAGTCTGCAAGCATGGTGAAGTGTGTTGATGTTATAGGACAGATTTACATATCTTCTTTTTTCCTTCTAAAATGTTCTTTCACTTTATCAGTGTCAGTCATTCAGGCACCTCTTTGACAGGGACTTGAAGGAAAGAAGATGGCAGTACCAGAGTAGAAGATGCCAGATTAAAAAAAAAAAAAAAGATGCGTTTTATGAACACTTCCTGCAATTGCAGATGTTCACTTAAAAATAGAAGTGCATTAATTATTGCAAGATTGTTTAAAGTATTTGCATTTTATGAAGCCAAAAGTCAAGGTAGGGAGGATGAACGTCAAGGCTGGTAAAGAAGGGTGAGGCTGTTGTGGGAATGCATCCCTTAAGAGACCTTATTTTGCATGACAGGTGTCCAAGGGGAATTTCATCTCACTACTTTACAAGTGCAGGAAGCTTTGTATTTTAGCCTCCTAGGTGCACTCTTCGTGGATCTCCTGCTATTCCCCTGTTAGTTTGGCAAGCAGTACTGCCAAAGATGCTGTTACTCTGGTTTACATTCATTGATCACTGCTGTGAAATTCAGGCTACAGACAAAATGGATTCTCTAAAAAATATATATTAAGGGTTCTCAACAGCCCTCGCACCTACTTGCTCTTGAACTAGCTTTGCCAAACGCTCCACTTTAGAAGGCCATTAAGTCTTTCTGAATTTCCATTCCTGTTACGGCTGCTTGGTGATTATCCAGCTCCTGTTGTCCAAACTGCCCTTCCTTATGGGGATGCTAACAAGCCCTGAGGGATGCAGCTCTTTTTTGCCTGCCCTGTGAGACTGGATTCCAACCAAAATGCTTACTCATGAGTGTTCATGGATTATAAAAGTTTGGTAGTTTAGAGAAAAAGAAGTGTTGTATGAGAAAGAGTGCCAGTTTTTAATCTGACGAGTGTAGAGAGGCCTCTCAGCTCCTGTGTGTGTGCTGTCACATCCCTCGTTAAACTGAAGCGTGCCTGAACCCCTCCACTGCCAGATCCCACTTCAGTGACCCATCAGCTCTACCTGGAGCATGTTTATCACTTTACTTAGTGTTTTATTGGAAGCGTTTATTCACTTACCTGTCTTCCCTGCAAGAATATGAGACCAAGGCAGGCAGGAAATATAACAATCTTGCTCATCATTTTATCACCATTGCCAAACAGAAGACCTGGCACAGGGTAGTTTCCAATTAATTTTTACTGTAAAATGAGTAATGGGATTGTCTTCATTAACATGGCTGTCCTTGTTATGTTCTGTTGTAATGGAGCGATGGAGTCTATCAGAAAAATAAGTTCTCCATGGTGCACAACCAAATAGTGGCTCAAAAGATAGATCAAACTCAGCATCTGTGAATCTGAAATTCTACTTGTCGGGTTAAAATTCTGTAACCTTCATTCAATGGAAAATACAGTTGCAAAGCTATCAGACAGAGTTTGAAAAAGATTTTATTAATCAAGATGGTCGGTTAAAGCAAGGCTCTGCTGAAACCACGACAAATAAATCATAGGCATAGCTAATAAGGTCAGGAAGCCACTAGTACCAAAATCCTGGGAATACACTCTAAGTCTACAAGTTACTTTCAACCAGCTTAAGTACCTGTGTAAATGGATAGTCACCTGTAAATAGTTATTTCAGAATAAATGTTTCCCTTTCCCCTCTGGGAAAACAAGCTGTGAATTTTCTCTTGCCATTCCATTCTGTCCCTCACAGAACACAAGGATACCTCACTCTAGAGTGTACCAGGAATGGTTAAAGGGTGGAAGCCCAAGCTTGTGAGGGCAGCAAGTAGTGTTACAAACCACGGCACTGCAAGGTCGCTAGATTGCCTGTTATTTTAAATGATGTTTAAATTATCTCCCTAGAGAGGTAATTTTCAGCTGACTCTCCATCTTCCCAAAGAAGCAGAATTTGACATACCCCACTGAAACCGAAGCAGTGGTCAAAAAAGACATGAATAAAAACAGAAATTCATAAGGACTATACAAGCAAAGTTAGTCTAAGGTAGTTGTTCTCAGTGTGGGGGTCCACATTAATCTCACTGGGGAATTTGATGGAAATTCAAATCCTTGGGCTTCACTCCAAGTCTACTGAATTGGAAAGCCTATGTGTGGGGCCCATCAATCTTTAATTAAACAAGCCACCCCATGATTTTAATGCATGCTGAAGCTTGAAAACCTATCATCCAAGGTGATAACTAAGTATAACCATGCATTTTAAAAAACTATACAGGAGACATTAACTGACCTACCCATATAGTTCATGAGGATTCCATTAAAATCAGTCTGTTAGGACTACAAATGCATTTATCATCTGGATATAAGAAACATCCATGTTAGTGCAGCTGTTGGTAGAAAACACACATGAACACAGACAGCAGAAAGAGAATGTCAGTGAACTTAGATATCAGCAGATATCAATTATACATTACACTACAGTTATATTGTTATAAATTATTATAATATGTAATGATATCCATAACAATAAAGACACTGTAGTTCAGCATAGGAATTGCCTAATTAACCAGTAGAAAAGAAGTTAGAGAGCCTGCCAGCCAGCCCCATATTTATGAAAGTGTAAGGTCACATAAGTTGCTGGAAAGGGCAGAGGATAAGAGTGATTAAATAAACAGAACTTGGAAATACAATTGGGTGTGTAACGGTGAAATAAGATTAAAAGCCTATTTCATAAGAGCAATAAAAATCAATGCCTGATTGATTGAGACCCTAAAATGTAAAAAGTAAAACTTAAAAACAATGTTAAATAAACATTTTTTACTGAGTTTTGTGTAAAAAGATTTTTATTTATAAGATACAAAAGTCACTACCAGAAGAAAAATTTGAAAATTGTATGTATGTATGTATGTATTAACAAATTCCATTAATTATAAGGTATATTTTTTTAAATGCCAAACCACATTCACAGGAAATACTTAGAATACCTATAACTGACAAAGGATTAATATCAAGAACATGAAGACAACTCTTCCAAATCTCTTGGGAAAAAAAGACAACATAGTAAAAGCATGGGCAAACAAATGAAGTCCATTTGGCCAATAGCTATATGAAGAGACAGTCTCACTCCAAATAGGAAAACGTAAATCAAATTAGGACTATAGAGAGATACCATTTTCCCCTATCCAACTGTCTAAAATTAAGAACTTTAAAAATATTGTGTGTTGGAAGACAAATAGATGAAGAGGATCTCTTTGTGCACTGCAGATGTGAATGCGGTGGTTACAAGGTATCTTGAAAACAAGTCGAGATCCTCTTTACAAGCTAAAACAATGAAAAACTGTAACTTCATAATTTCACTCCTGGGAAAATACTCAAGAAATCTTATATACAAGCATCAGGGGACAAGGACTTTCACTGTAGCACTAATTGTCATCACTGAAATCAGGAAACAATATAAACTCCCATTAAGAGGAAGATTAATGACTAAATTGCAGCAATTTAACACAATTAACTATTGTAGCATGGAGTGATTAGTAATATAAAATTGAATGAAAAACAAGTCCCAAAAGACTACAGTAGTATGACAATCTTTTTATGAAGTTCAAAAACAAGTAAAACTAAATGTATTCTTTAGGCATATAAAAATGTTCCACAGAATGATGAACACAAACTTTCAGAGGGAGATGATCTCAACCGTGAACTTGAAAGAAAGTGGAGGAACACAGAGTTTATTTAAGTATTCAGTTGAATGTTCACTATACTATATTATTTAAAAATTGAGAAAAATAGTTTATATAAAAAGAAGACAATGCCTACAGAAAAGATAATAGTGCATAATGAACTAGAGATTATGATTAAACTAATTCAATATTTTTGAGGTTCCTAAATTTAAAAATAAGTAAGAGAGAAGAAAAGAAAGAGTAAAGAAGGAGGGAGGGAGAAAGAAAGAGAAAATAAACCAAATGTCAACATGAGAAAGCAGTGTTCCCTGAATTACCTTAAAAGTGCAGGGCTATACACTAACTCCTTAAGAGCAGTTAGAAGTTGAACATGGGCAGGGCAGGTGATACACGGGAAAGCTCTATAACATCCTCTTAATTTGTTGTGTACCTAAAATGTCTCTAAAAATTGTCTTTAAAAATAAAAGTAAATAAGGGTACTCCACTGAACATGGTTTAACAGTCCCAATAAATTATATCTAGTCTGTGTTAAGTGTATAATACACTACATATAGTTCTCCTTTGTAGTGTGGATAAAGATACTTAAATATATTCCCACTGGATGGAACTCCAGTTTTGATTAGCTATCAATGAGAACTGACTCCTCCACTCACAAACCGCAGGCAGATCATCTTCTAGAGGCAATCAGGTTGGTATCTGGAGAAAAGCTGCCAAAAAAAAAGAATATAGGTTGGGTCCACACTGGATATACCCCAAAACCACTAAAGCCTCAAGACCCCGCACTTGAACAGGCAGCTAACAATGTAATCACATGGTCACATGTTATTAATCTACATATACATATACTAATACAAAACTACAGTATTCTGACCACGGTCAGTAAAAACAGCTGTTTCTTTTCACTCTGAATGGGGTACCACTACATATTCCTCCCCACTGGGATGGCTTGGAGTGGCCATAGGTATTTTGGAAATCCAGTGAAAGGGAAGTTTGGTTGGATGTATGTTTGGTGTAGTTAGTGTAATACACATGTTTTTGTGGTTCCATATTCTGGTCCAGTCTGAATGAGTTTTTGCCAGCTCTCCCAGTGTAAGAAAAGTTTCTAGGAATAGCCCTATTACCTCCTGTCTGGATCCCCTTGCACTTTCATGTACTGCTGCTCCATCAAAGTAAGTGGTGAACAGGAAAGAAAGATTTAAAGGGGATGCGTCAGAAGCCAATCTATGGAAAGTTCTTTCAATCACCAGAGATATAAAATTATAAGCAAAGGATTCAGTTCTTATTAACACCTAGTCAAAATGGAAGTTCCATCCTGTCAGAAATATGTTTAATAATGCATCATATGCAAATAAAATGTATAATATATTCTAATAAAAATCACATGAAATAGAATGTATGGAATCTTATGTTTGAGGTCATAAGCCTGTAACAATCTTATAAACTACAAGCACATCTATATATAAAATTATGTTTATTCTCCCCTGATATCAATAAAAACTTTTCATCAATCACGGTAGAGGAAAGATTAAATAATTGTTTTATTCTTCAGATAAAAGTAATATTATAAAAGCATTTCATATAAAGTGCCAAAGAAAATGCAGACAACATGTGTTAGAAGGAGCACTGCAAAGTTGCACTGGAGAGTTAATTAATAAAAATGTTAGGGGTTTTTTATTGGTTTGTTTTCGATTTTGGATGTGTGTGGCACTTCTCGGCTTTTGAAAATCACTTCAGTTTATCTCTGTTCTTATCTGACATAAATATTTTCTTGTTAACCTAATTTTATACTCATAACTTTATTTTTTTTTAAAGAGAGCCCACCAAAATACAGAAGCTTCAATACATTCAAAATCTAGGTGAACTCCTGCCAGAGTGTCCGAAACACTGCGGCATAATCTCTCCTACTCGTCCCAGCCTGAGGGACCCGCCCCTCCCTGCCCCTGCTCTCCCTGGCTCTGAGGGTGCTGGAGGCAGGCCCACATCAAGGTGCTTAATAAAGGCCAAAATTCACTCCCTGGCTACAGTTTAAGGAAAAGATGTAAAAAGGAATGGTTTGGAAATGAAAAACACTCTAGTAAGTGCCAAGTATTATACTGACCATGTTGTTTCTTACTTTAGCCCTATAAGCAAACCTGTGCACCCCAATTATCTCAAGATGAAATTCCATTTTTCCAATAGAAGTGTCATTAAAGGTGCCGTGTGCATGTCACACTGATGGCCACTCAGAGCTACATTTTGGGTAGAAGTTATATTAACCAGGAGTTTTCCCACACAAACTCAACCACTATGCACAACTTGACTTCTTATGGGAGGATGAATTCTGAGCTGCAAACAACAGATTTATAAAACCCTTGAAACAAAACCTTTTTTCCCAATCAGAAGCTGAAGTGTCTCATTGTGCTTCTTCTTTTTCTTCCTTTTTTTTTTTTAACCTCAACTTTCTTGCCAGTAATACAGAACAAAAATCCAACTTGTCTTCCAGGAAGAAGATGAGAAATGAATTGGATAATTAATACCTAAATATGTAATCTGGTTCTATTTTTTTTTCTCAAGACCACAAATCCATGTGTGTGAGTAAAGCCTTAGGAAGAAGAAATATCCTAAAAACTGTGAAGACAGTTTTTTAAAAGTGTGAAAAGATCACTGTTCACTGAAACTTGGAATTTGGTTCTATTTCTGGCTTTTTCATTCACTTTCTTGGGATTCCGAGGGGCTGGGAAAGACCCTCAACTGCCCCAGTCCATACGGACAGCGTCATAGTGACAGGGATTTGGGCCATGTGGTCTCTGACTTCCATTTCGGTTTTTACAGTCTCATCTTTATAAACTATATGACCATAAAAACACTCATTTTAAAATAGATGTCAAAGAAAAGTATTGCTTTCACTAACCCCAAAGTTAGAGAAAGTAAATTCCTGTGGCATACCAGGCTGTTGAAACCCAATTGTCCCCGGGAACAAGAATTTTATATTCATGGGACATCACTCAAAGACTGATTTTTTAAAGTTTGAGGGCTTTTGAAAAAAACAAAATTCCACTTCAGTTGTCAGCTCTATATGACTCATGAAATCGACTTATGAAAATAAGAGGTAAATAATTCCAATAACAAAGTAAATACTTAGTGATCATTTTTTCATTTTCAAATACTTTATAAAAGTCAAGACTAAGGAGTAAGCTGACAATTTGCTGTAAACTTGCTGCAATTAAAAACTTTCAAGTAAATATGGTAACATTTACTGGAAAATTAAGCCTAATGTAATAAAGAAAGACAAATATTTTAAAAAGGTCTTAAGAAGACTCATGCTTCTGAGGCGTGAACACTTGAATTTGGAATGTAGCTATTTTACTGCTATTTGAATGAGTTTCAGTTTTAGCCAAAGCAAGGAAAATTAAAAATATCCAGGCAGTATGTATTTCATAAATGTAACTACTGTTTATTTTAAATCGTTTCATTCCTTTTTATGTTTTTTTTAAGCAGCTGTTGCCATTGCTATATGTTTATACCAATCAATCAACCCCTTGCTCGAACATTTGCAACAAATCCAGAAACGAGAAGCTGCAATGTGTCCATCTACTCATCTTGGCAGCAATGAAGAGAAATCAAATGAAAAGCATTTTATGTTAAGGGGTAAAAGTTCCACCTACATTTACATTTATATGTAGCTGTTTTGAGCTTGCAAGCTCAAGCTTTGGGATAAAATGGAAGCAAAGTTTCTGAAGTCGCGGCCTGAGAGACAATTGAAATCCATGTTGTCAGAAAGGCATAAATGTTGCACTCCCATTGTGCTTTGCCTGTAAAGAAAATTCTCCATCAGCATTTTTGCTGAATTTTGAAAGGAAGATTTATGTGAACATTCTTGTGAGAACTTTTCTTTACCACATATAGCTGAGTGAGAAACAATGTATGATGTGTGGCTGTTTCTCTGGATCCCAGAAGAACTTTTTTGAATATCCTTAGTGATCAACTTCCAGAATTCATAGATAGATAATGAAAGGGAGGGAGGGGGTGGGGATTGGGGTTGGGGAAAAATTCAATAGAAGCAAATGCTAGATATCTGACAACCTACCAAATCTTATTTTGAATGTAAAATAATAATCATTCTCTAAAAAAAAACACATTTTAACAAACATCATTTTCACCACTTTAGAGAAGGGAGCAGGCAAATATCTATTTATTTCCATAAATCCTGTCTTCTGTTTGGTTTTGCATTTATTATGAAATGGGGCAGAGGAGTAGGGAAAGCAAACTTTGTCTGGAGCATAAGAGCAATAATCTGCCTTTGTCTCAGGAAATCCGTGCTGGGGTGGAGGTTGCCTTCTCCACTTGCTCTGCATACTATCTCCCCAGACACAGCAGACTAGGCCCCACTGATTAGGGAACATAGGAAGAAGAATCCTGTTCCCATGTAACAAAGGATCTCTGTTCTGCACAAGAAAAGAATAATTAATTCTAATTAATACTAACATAGTAAAATTTATAGTACTAATTTATAATTGTTTCAACCACTCAAACATAGAGTTGATCCTTGAATATTGTGGAGGTTAGAAGTGCTGGCTTCTGCACAGTTCAAAAGCCATGTAAAACTTTGACTTCCTCCCAAATTTAACTAATAGCCTACTATTGATCAGCATCTCTTCCAACACCATATACAGTTGATCAACACATTTTGTATGTTATATGTATTATATACTTATTTTTACAATAAAGCAAGCTAGAGAAAAGAAAATGTTATTAAAAACATAACAAATAAGACAAAATACATTTATAGTACTTATTGAAAAAAATCTGCATTAAAAAAACCCACGCAGTTCAAACCTCTGTTGTTCAAGAATCAACTGTTAACTCCAGGAAAATTACCCACCTTATTTACTATACTATCCACTCTCTCTAGAAAACATCTAAATAGTTTTTCAACAAATTTTGTTATTGAATAAGTATATGGGTTAAGTTTTAATTAGGAGATACACTGACATTTTCCTAGTCGCTAAACTTTATAAATAATTGTCTAAAGTGATAAACATGTTTGTATCTGCACATTCATGCCATAAGAAAGCAGAACAGAGGGAGAGGTCAAAGACTAGAAAACATGTGCATTTAAAGGGAGGAATCCATTACACTAGTTTGTTTCCCTCTTTCCACAACATCACACTGCCTTCCATTTTAAAATCACTAAGTGCATATACAACTCGCATTCAAAACACACCATCTCATGTGCTTTGAGTCCCATGGAAGTTGCAGCAATATCCATTTTGATCTTTTTTGTTTTGTGTTGTCTACCCAACTCTTAGCACAGTGCCTGACACACAAAAGATGTGCAATAAATACTTGTCAAATAATCAAATAAAATATGAATGAATGAATGAATGAACATCTCAAATTATACATCCATCAATGGAAAATATTATCAAAAAGTAATTTATACCTGCTTATTTGATAATCTTCTGATATATGACTTTAGAAACTCTCCTAAGAAAAACCATGTACTTCTAATTACCAGTGCAGAATAACACAGATAATTTACAAATAATTACAAAGTAGAATTTTACATACAGAATTCCATTATTTTTTCAAATGTTCCACAGAAACAAGAACCAAATGACTGATACACACTTAGATCCAGGTGCTATCCAGGGAGTTGAACATTCTCATGATAGGAAGCGAGCCCTGAACACTCCACCCTTCTCCAGAAAGAGTTGAGGACACATCTAAAGCAAATGGGATGTTGGGTTACCACAGCAAGTGACAGTATGTACCAGGAATTCCTCTTTACTCAGTTCCATTCATTGCTAATGCTAAGCAATCAATTATCCACAGTGGCAAGGATAAAATTCATTGTGCTTAGAGAAGACAGTCTTGGCAGAAGTTAACCATTTCCAGGACCAAAAAGAATTCCAGAAATATACAAAGTGGGGATACCCAAAAAACAGAATTATCTTCTTGAGAGTAGGACCCTTGTAGTATAAGCTTCCTGCACTGACCAAGTGCTCTAGGAACCCATCTGTATCAGTGTACTAACTGGTGTTGTTGTGAGAGGTTGTGTTCTGCTTCAATAAATTTTTTTTGAAGACTCTTTTAACACATTTGCCCATTTCATGATGGGTGATTTATGAGCACACCTTCCCACACTGTGAGAGGGTTCAGCAGTTTTTGACCAAAAATGGCGTGAACTGGTGTGCCCCTCCCTTCCTATTCACCCAATCTTGCCCTGAGTGACTTCTTTTGTTTGTTTGTTTCCCCAGATGAACAAACTCCTCAAAGGAAAATACATTGCCCATACGGAACGGGTAAAACAAAAAACAGCAGAAGCACTAAAGAGCAACCAAGTCGGTGAGTTCAAAACCTGTTTTGAGCAGTAGAAAAAAAATTTCAATAGGTGATTGCATCAAATGGAGAGAACTTTGAAGGTGACTGAAGTTTAAACATGTAAGAATAAATATGCAAATTTTTATAAATAAACTTCATTTTTGGGGGGTCTCCCTCACATATCTACTGTTAGAACATTGCCGCCTTTGGTTTCTTCACTAAACTAGAGAAGAAGCTGAAGGGAAATGTCCAGCTAAAATTAGATACGTGTATATCAGGCCAAGCTTTAGACTGTCAAACATAAAGAACAACGAAGTGCAAATAGGACCCAAACCATGCTGGGCTAGGAAATAATCAAATGAGAGAAGCTGTATCCCTGCAAGGAACTGAAGTGTGGATCCTGGAACAGGGGTAGCACTCAATGACAATAGCAAAATTTCTGCACAGACATCCCACATAGATCGTTCTGCACTCTGGTGTCTGGGGACAAGCACAGAAGGGACATAGACATGGAAGGAAAAGGAGTATCAGTGTGAGGAGTGCCTTTCAACATGGATAATGTGCTCTTAGTAAAGATGAGAGCGAACACAAATTCATTTAATTTATTTTCTTCAGTTACATGGAGCAAGAATTTTAGGGAATTCTGTCTTTAACAAAAATGGAGTTCTCCTTTCCCTCAACTTTAAAAATCTTGAAGGAGTACTTACTCTACAAACTCAGGATCAATTCCTGACACCTCCATGTGTGAAGTTTTGCAATTCGATGGTTTTACTCCTGTGAAAAGAAACTTCATGTCCTGAAAAAGAACTTGTCACAGCCGCTAAAATCCCACCTCCAGTCTTCGGGAAGTCTCACGTGAGCACCTGTCCTTTCTACTAGCACCTGGCTGCCTTTGCCCGCAGCCCGGAGAGATTATCAGTGCAGGATGCTCAGCCTCGCGTCCGGGGCGCAGCAGAGCGTGATCAAGCTCTGCGTTCACACCGGCCGGGCCACCGCTTTCAGGGCATTGCCCTCCTGCGTGACATCCAGCCCTGGCGGCCTTGAAAATTAGTGAGGCTTTTCACTCACAGCACCCTGTAACAAACGCGTGAAGCACCGCATGACTTCTTCAGCCAGCTGGTGTTCCTGGCATTTGAATAAAAGTAAAAATAGAAAACAAACATGGAAAAGAAAAAGTGACAAGCTGAAACCGGGAAGAAAAAGAGGACGAGGTACAGAAAATTGGCTCTGGGGATGCCTGGAAGGGGGTGGGGTCTGGTGGGCTGATACTGCCATCTAGTGCCTCGGAGAAAAACACGAAATCAATCTCCAAACAGAGTGTTGCGTTAATACTTGTTTTAATTCTAGGGAAAAAGAAAATACTTTTAAAACTGAGCTGGGACCATGATGAGGACAAACGTTTCTGCCTTAGTAAATGGCTTTCAGCCGTATGGTAAACTGGGGATGGATAGAGAGAATACCGTACCAGCACTGCCTCGTGGGGAAAGTGGGTTCTCAGCTTTTGTTTCAGACTTCAATAGACCTCTTCCTCTGTTCAACTATTGGATTCTTCTCCCCCCTAGGGCTGCCAGGCTTAGAAAAAAAGACCTTAGTTAAATTGAAATTTAAATTTGAATTTGAATTTAAATTTGAATTTTGACAAATAACTTTATTTTTTTTAGTATAATATGTTCCATGAAATACTTAGGACATACTTATACTATGAAAAAAAGTCATCCTTTATCTGAAATTAAAATTTAACCAGTCATTTTGTATTTTATCTGACAACCCTACCTCACCCCCAAGTAATGACAGTATTTAGCCAAAACTTTAGATGACAAGTTTCTGTTAGGACATACCTGCACTGTCTCTAAGGAAAATATATTACTTTTATCATCGTCTTTGCTACCATAACTAGTATTACAGGCACTGGTATGATAAATGCTAAATAAGAATAATTAATAATAAATGCAATATTCGTCGTTATCAGATTAAGTCTATATTGATCTTTTGTTCTGTATCCCCATGTATTCTGTGACATATATATGACCTAAATGCTGGTGAGAAGCAGACAAGGTCTGAAGATCTAGTCATTAAAACATACCCCAAACTAAAAACCACACAGTGATTAAAAACTTATATAAATGTGTTAACATGGCCTTAATGTTGTTAGTTCAGAGCTTATGCGTAGGTGAACGAAGAATTATGAAACGTGAGTAAAAAGGGCTCCTGCCTCTGAAAGAATTTCCACTTGCCAGGAAAACAAGAGTGTATAAAATCCAAGCCTTACCAGGTTTATTTTTCACCTTTAACACACTCGACCACTTAGATCAAATTTTGCTTTTAGGTTTTGACGTTTCGTGAAAACATCCCTCTCATTCCACTTTGCTGAAGGACAAGGTTTAAATGTTGCACTGAACAAGGATAGCTTGTCAACTGCTACAAAGATGCCGTGGGTTGAATGATCCTGTGTATTTAGGACAACCTATTCAATTGATGGATGAGGTCAAATCTTCCAGAATTTACTGCAAACATATTTTGGATGTTATAAAATTGGGCCATTTTTCAGCTTGCGTTGGTCATCAATAATAACAGACGGGCTCCCTAAAAAGAGGAACAATAATCTTATTTGGTGTTGAAACAGTCACAAACCCCAAGAGCACTACTGAGTAAATGATCAGCACCTTTTGCTGTCCTTTGGCCACTTGCTCGCATTGACTTCAAGCTGCCAGGAACTTCTGCCTGTCTTCTTGCTTTATTTTTTATTAATTTCGTGTAGAAGCTGAGATTTTAAAAATGTGAGCTGCTCTGACCCCCCAATTCTCATATACCCACAACGCAATGACACAACATCAATGCCTTTTCTTTGCCCATTAACACTGGACAAATAACCAACTTCCTGTGATTTAATTTTGTTCATCAAAGTGGGATGAAATCTAACCTTCCTTATCTAAATAAAAAAGCTCAGTTTTAGTAAGCAAATATCTTTGAAATTCCAGGAGTAGACCATATTCATTAGAATTTAAAATCTTCCAATTATTAAAGGGCGGCTTGGCCCCAAAGTGCTCACACTTGGAAGTGTCACACCTTGGAAACTGGGAAGGTGATGCATTATGCATATAATGATATTTTAGCACAGGTTTACATTGCTTAAAATAATAGATGTAGTCCTTCAAAGGATGTCGATTTAGTTCACTTTTTATATTGATTTATAATATAAATTAGGAAGTACATTATCTTTACTTTTATTCTTTTTCACTTTCCAGTGATTGCCAGCACATACCCTATACTTACCATCTTGACCCCTGGTTGATTAGCTAGTGAAAAATAAGCAAAGAGTTCATACACTATAAGAGAAAAACCTTTTTATATGAGTCCTTTCTTTTATAAGAATTATTCCCAAAAACATCAATTTGTGTATTTGGGATTTTTTTCTCAAACATCTATATATTTCATCAGCTGAATTATTTTTTAGGTCATGGAAACTACATTAGTCTTACCTAGCCAACAGAATTATAAGCAGAAAAATCTATGAAATAAAAAAAATATATAAGATTCGCCCTATAATCAACAGGGTTTTTGTCAAATAAGATACCAAGGATTGTAGGAAATAATATATTATGGGAAGGCAGTTTTTATGGGCCCCTTATGTGTATATGCATGCCTTGTGAACAGAGTTAATAATAACTTTTATTCCAGACTGTCTTTTCAAAACTGCCTTTCCAAGAAATTATTTTCATGAGTTGCAAACAGCCTTGGGAGACAGAAACAGAGCCACTCTCCTGGGAAGGGAGCAGATTTGTTTGCTGCCCAATATGATAAAGATGATAAAGCACGGTGAGCCTGCCCTCTGGGCAGGGATGGCCAGGTTTGCCTGAACCACTTTATAGACTGATACTCTCAGCTTCGACACAAGCCCCTTGCGTGCACAGCACCTACCCGGGCCCATCTTCTAGCGACTCCCGAGGGATCTGGGTGTAGGTCAGAGAACCAGTGCAAACAGGAAGCTAACTGTCTGTTCTGCCATAAATAAGTCTTCTGTCTCTGACCCAGGAATCCCAAGTCTTTTTTTTTCTAGCATTCATGAATCTATGGCAGCCTAACTTGTTAGCTCATAAGTAGTATCATATCTCAGACCCTCAGAGTTCTAGACCTAAATACATGAATGTGAGCTTTTTAAAAATTATCTATAATTCTTAATTATTACACTGAAGAACTGCCTTAAAACTGACAACGTACATGTCTCTGTGTGTATTTGGGTCTAGGTGTATTGAGGGTAGGGGGAAATAGCTGAGTCATCCTCTCCCCGTGGTAACCCAGCTAATGGGAACAACATTGGAGCATGACTCAGCAGCTAGTGCCTTGACACACCAGTTCCACCATTTCTGCCACATTCACACAACTCCTGGCAAGGAAATGCCATGCAGAGGTTGAGAGTGATGTGGACACCAGCCTGCAGTGTCTGCAGCATTATGGATGAGATGAAATAAATTCACACAGACTACCAGGTCCTGTCGAGGAAAAGGGACAGCGTGATTTCTCTCTCAAGGGGAGAGCTAGCCCCGGAGCACCTTGGCCACCCTCTCAAGAGGAGAACGCCCAGACTCTTGCCTTGAGTAACTTTTATTGGATTTAATTTGCATAGGAATACAGGGTGTATATGTAAAGCTCATTAATCATTATCAGGCAGTAAGGACCAAACAATACATAACAAAGAACTCTGAGGGCCTATTTTGAGTCAAGGTCAGATAGCTAAATGGCCATAGAACTTTGGGGGACAAACTCACTTCCTGCTTGGACCCTTATCGTTTAATTGAGAGCCTCCTAAACAAAGCAGGTTTCACAGGATTTTACATATTCTTTCTTAGACCTGATCACTCTAAGGAACCCACCCTTTCCAGCACAGGGCTGCACCTACCACCAGCATTGTTTCAGGCTTAAGGCATTTTTTCAGGCTTAAGTTAGGCAGGGGAAGTAAGGCAGCCAAGAGATTAGGAGACTTCTCAAAGACAGGATGAGGACTCAGGCTGTATCAAAGCCAAGGGGCGAAGGTCCATCACCCCCTTTCTGTAGCCCCCAAGTCCTTCCCTGGGGGCCCCCTGTGATTGTGCCAGTCTCAGGTAGTCCCTCCCTTGAGGAATCTTGCCCATCATTGGCTAACTGATCAAGCATTGGGGGCCAGGCAGGGAAAAAGGAGCAGAGGCAGTACCCCTGCCAGGGACATAGGCTTTGTCTCCTTAGTGGCTTTTAGTCCCAAAGTCGCTCACACAGCCTTAGCTATGGGTGGAGTTACAGCTCCCGAAACCAGGCAGGGCAGTTCCCAACATGGGAGTGCAGACTGGGTATCAGGTTGTGCCGTCCCAACTGTCTACTCGTTCCCTGTGCAACCTCTAATAAGTCACCTAAACTTTCTTTGTGGTTAATAATATATACCTCAGAAGGTTATTGATAAAACCTACTAGTCAGACTTTTATTGTTTTTACCCTCATAAGTCAAGCAAATCAAATGATTAAGTTTTGTTTGATTTAGCTGAGTCACAAAGATTTGAGGAACACTACGTATTGAATACATCTGACTTTAATGCCTTAATTTTATGAAATTCAACTAGTTTTCTTTTTACTATTTCTCTGTTTAATATTTTGTCATTAGTAACACCCACCATCACTAATATATCAATGTCTCCTCAAATACCTCCATAATTAACATAGCAAAATCCACATTGAAATTTCTTCATAATCATTAGCAAGTGTCTCCTTACCTAGCTTTTTATTTCATTTCTTATATAACCTTTATGCTTCTTACTACCTGCATTGAGTATAAATATTGTATGTACACATAGTTTTTCAGATAAAGATTTGTTGACATTTACTACATGTTGCCTTTTCTGCCAAAAATCTGAAAGTTCTATGGCTAAGACACTCCCAAATTTGCCAAAATCCTTATAAAAGCAATCATTGTAATGCGGGGGGGATAGAATTTCAGACACTGTTGTGCTGTAGAGTTTTAGACTCACAAAATTAAACTGATTTTTCCTGTGGGAATTTTAATGTTAAAAGTAAATTTTATAGTTAAAAGTTATTTTCATTGCATTATAAATGTATTGATTAAAGCTGGAAATAACTGACTAACCAATTATTTGTTGCCTTTCAATACACATTATGTGAAAATCTCATAAATTTTAGCATATAGTCTTATAATGTACAAATACATCACAATATAATTTATAATTACCTACAGTAAAGAAAAAAATATATCATGGTAACTTAATAGCCATAACTCATAAACTCAGAAAAGTAGCTGAGTACATTTGTGTTGTCCATATAACCTTTATTTCTTTAAGCTAACAACTACTTTCCCAATATCCTTCAATGTTATTTTTGCCATATACAGGACACACTGCACTATTTAAGCAGGTGCTAATTATTGTCCTCATAAACATGATTAAATGTGGATCTGAGTGAAACTCTCTATACACCCTAAGAACAACCCAATATATTTTGATAAATGATAAGAAGTCATCAGGAAAGAATTTTATTGGAACATTTTAGCCTGTTAATCAAGAAAACTGAATATATTTTATATACTGATATTCTTTTGTCCTCTTTTTCTTCTTTATATCTCACATCTCGGACCTACCAATTTCCTAAAGAACTTACATATGACAAGTGGTGAATGAATCGCTGTATGTCTGCCTAGTTGTGTCAGGAATACGGTAGCCTAAGTAGCCATTCCAAGAACTTAGAGTGAAGAAAAGTAGTCAGACCTCAAGATATGTTCCTACAAAGTCTTAAGGGCTACCTGTCCCAGCTACATGCCGCCCTCATTCAATGGGCTCACCAGGCTGTACCAGAGGTAAGACACTCTATTATCGTCCTCTACTCTTCTTCAGCTCAAGAATCAGCAGAAGCTTTAAGTTTGGAGTTTTGTTTGTTATTTTTCCCGAGCACATAAACAGGTCACTGATAAAGGTGATCCACAGTCCAGACTGTTTTACCACCATGGGTTCAGGAAAGTGCTTTTCTCTCGTGGGGCGGGGGAGTGTGGGGGGAGTAAATGGAGACAACTGTGCTTGAACAACAATGAGAGAGAGAGAGAGAGAGAGAGAGACCCACACAGCTAACAATGGGGAAAAAAGAACATCACTCATTATGTTCATGCTTGACATTAGATCACATTTTCTTTTTTCTGTTTGTTTCTTTGTTTATTGTTTTTAATTTTAAATAAATATTTAGGACAGTAAAAAGTCCATTAAAAACAGCAGTGAGGGCAGTGTGATGAGAATGGTGCATGGACAAGTGTGGAGTTAGAGCCTCGAGTCAGTGATTTTGGGGGTCTGCTTTGAAATACTCGGAATCCTGAGCACATGGAGATTCTGAATGTCACAGGTGGGCACAGGTAACTAGGTTCTTAGTGATTGAGACAAAGAATTGAACCAAACACCCAGAGTTCACAGAAGAAAACATGGGAGCAGGCCAACTCCAAGCAGAGATTGACCTTATGGGCTGGAGGGACTCTATTCTTATAGGGCAGATCCTTCCCGGCTAGTTTTGGTGGGCTTTTACTGCGCATGTACTAGTTGTATTACTTTAAAGCTACTGCACATGTGGTCTCCCATGATTTTCCCTGATTGGCTACCAGGGAAGAGGGTCCCACAATACTACCGGATTGATTCCCTGTTTCTCCTGAGGTCTCCCTGTACTAGGTTCACCTTTCCCTCCACCAGAGAATTATAGCTCTCCACATTAGAGATTGGTGAAAAGAAAAGGAATTATTTATTCAAGTTATACAGACTTAAGAGTAATGACTTAATGTCTTCATTAAAGTCCCAAAGTCCCTTAAAACACCCACAAACACACACAGTCCTTCTTTCCCCTTTTGCCCAGTCTGGGGTACCGTATCTCAGGAAAAGAAATAGGAGTCTGGCTCAGGCAGCTCCCGGTTCTTCCCAGTAATCTGTGCTCAGCTGGTAGGCCTGTCTTGGTTCCCAGCACCAGCTGTGTTGCCGGGATCTCCAGCTAAAGCTGCATGGTGATTCTCTGCTAAAACTGCATGGTGATTCTTCTCATGGCTGCCAGGGAGGTCCCCCTACTCTAGCCAAAGCATGTGGTTCTCCTCACTGACACAGCTGCAGGGTCCTCCCTACAAGGCTGCAGCCATGTGGTTCTCTGCACAGTGGCTGTGGAAGTCTCCACTCTGACAAAGCCGCGTGGTTCCCCCTCCCAGGTCCGAGGGAGTCCCCACTCTGACAGAAGCGCATGGCTGTCTCCTCAGTGGCTGCCATGTCTGGGTTTAAATCCCCACGCCAATCTTCCTCTGCAGCCCCATTTCTGACTCCTCCCACACGCGGCCACACTTGTCCTTAATCTGCTGTCCTTTCCAGTTTTTCTGGTTGCCATCGTGGGTCTGGGCCAATCATCATGCCCCATGTCATGCAGCCAATCATCTCCAAGCTCCCATGCAGGTGCTGTAACTCCGGGGACCTGCCCCCAGTTACTTATTGGTGGGGAAGTTACTTCCAGTCCCCTGGCTCAGAGCTTGGCCACAGCTATTTAACATATCTATGTAACCAGTCAAAGGCTATACAGGTGTTAAATGACCATGCCAGAGGTTAGCTGCAAGGCTGTTTCTACGCAAAGCTATTGCTATGCAAAACAGCTCTCAATGGCCCTGCTCCATTTGTCCTTTCCCCCAACCCACACCTGTGGGGGGGGGGGTGCGATGAGGACATCCTAGTATTTCCTGAACACCTTGTGTTCTGGACCCCATTCCAAATCCTTCTTTTGCGGGCCCCCCTGGCTGCACCCTCCTACATGAGCACTCACTCTGTGTGTTCCAGCCAAGGGCATATTAGTACGTGCTGCCTTCCTGCAGCCAACAGTGCAGCTGAGACAAAAGCAAATCAGCCATTACTGCAAACATTTTATTGACAAATGAAGTATTTTAAAGTTTTGCTCTTAAAATGCCCCTTCAGAGCTGAATCTTGAAAAGCTCTACCCTTCTCAGTTCCCAGGGAGGGACATTGAGGCATGGGAAGGTTAAGTGAGTTGCCCAAGGTTACCCAGGAAGTCAGCGAGTTAACCAGAAATAGCACCCAGGACTCCTGCTCTCACACCACAACTCCAACCACCGGACCATGTTTCCTGACGGCAGAGAAGCATTAGACCACAGCGGTTTGCCAGCAACATCAAATAGCATTTTGCCAGTGTAATTTACCTCTTTCAGAATTAAGTAATAATACCATTTTACCTTAATCTATCACCTTTTGTCCCAGAGGAGCCTGAAGTGCCAAGAGCTTTAGTTATGAGTTTCAGCAGCTTACATATAAATCACTTCACACACCATTAAAATGCAGCTGTCCTTGGAGTCCACGCCGCAGCTGTTAAACATAAGTGTCCCAACGTGAAACATTTATTGAGCACCAACGATGTGCTAAATGTTAGAGAGGATGCAAAATTTGAATTTAGGGAGTTCATAGAAACTAAGAAATAGAGGAAAATTACGTAAAATGTTGATGACATGTAAATAGAAATCAGTCTACTGCTGGAACACACTTCAGTTTCTAGTGAATATAATCATCAAGGGGTGTGAAAGATTGCCTTTGGTTGTAAAAAGGGCTCTGAAAAATGTGAAAGCAATAGTTTAGACCACAGATAATGCTGTTTCAGACCCATTCCAAGGTATTCCACTAATCTTTACCTGTTTCTTCGTTTTCATTTCTTATTCTTCCTTGTGTTCCCAGGCACTTGCAATGACAAATTTAAATAGTCAAGTCCAATAAGTTCAATGTAGCCTGACCTGATTTTTTTATGGAGATCCATTATATAACTAGACAGTTCTTCCAGGGGTTGGTGGGGGGGTAGACCCAGAAGAGAAACAAAGGACACTTGAGAACATAGTAAATAATGACCCGATTAATGGATAAATGATAATTGTATGATAAATGACTAAAATAGAATTATAACTTTTTTTGACATCAGCTCCCACACCATACACTTTAAACCATTATGTGCTGTAAGCTTCATGCACTTACTAAATGTGTGATAGAAATTATGACTGGGATTCAACAGGATTGTTTTTATTTGCTTTTTTCCACACCACGTAAAAAGTTAAGGAAAGTAAAGGAGAGTTCAAGGGAACAGAAAATTCCACATGCAGAAGTGAGTTTCTACTACATCTGTCTATGGCTGAGAACATGCTTTGGTTGCTCAGATGTTACTTTGCAGCACTTTGTGCGGAATGATTGCTCTGAAACAATGAACAAGCGGATCTGATCTTCAGAGAGGAAAAGACACAGAAACACAATAAAGGAATCTACTTGATGTGCTGCAGACATGACCTGACAAAATGGATCACTTTGTCTGAAACACAGGCTTTGGGAATAAGAGAGAGAAGCTCTTTCTTCCACTACCACACTCTGTGACATCAAAACAGAACAAAAGCAAAATGAAAAGTCTGCTTCACCTTGTTAGCTGTTAATTCTTGGGTTCTAGAGGGCTGACATATCAGGAAGCTTTCTATAAACAGCCAATAAAATCACCCTGGAGGAGGATAAAGTGAAAGAGAAAAAGGCTAGGTATAAGAAGTAAAGTTTCATTGTTTTCAGGGGTTCTGTTGTATCGTGACTAAATACAAGGTCTACTCTGGATCAATAAATGTGTCTAAGTAATTTGGAAATATTTTTAATTCCAATTTATTTTTCAGATCTTATCCTTTTGATACATGCACAGGGTTTACACACACACACACACACACACACACACACACACATAAGTATATATGTACTGGATAAAACCTAAGCAGAAGTGAAAAGGTCTCAGGAATGTAGATTGGCAAGATGCTCAACATGGTGCCACCTCCTGGTGCACCTACTACAAAGGCTGAAGGGAGTCAGTTTGCGGTCACTTATCTATGTACTTCTTTATAAATGAAGATACTATGTAGCAATTGGGGAAATCAGGTTTGGGGGAGAGGAATGAGAGAAAACAAATAAAGCATGATAATTAAGCTTTTGCTCTGATCTAACTTCACTCTTCTTTGCAGTGAAAATCAGCAGGATGAACTTCCATTCTTGGGAAAGTTGACCTGGTGGTATTGGTTATTGCGAGCACACTCTCTGCACACGGGGTGCAGCTTGTCTAATCACAAGAGGAGCTAATACAATTTTATGTTATAATCCTGTATTACAATGGGATAACCTGGTAATATATAGCCCATTCAGGAGTGTGTCCTAGAAGGTTTTTATTGAGTATCACAAAATCCACACTGTGCTTATAATTTAGAATCTGTCAAAGCAGATGAGAACATATAAGACTTACTGTTACGGAGAAGAATTTCAATCAGTATCCCCACTCCAGCCCATTACTAGTGGCCTCCTATGGCACTGTGCTGATAATGCTTCCATAATGATATCTGGGTGCAGCAGGTGTACCGTGAGCAATTAGCAACATGTGCCATGAACATGGAGAAGGGAGAAGTGGCAAGTGGGCTACTTATTTGTTATTTCTGAATTAAAGTCTATTTTCCTTTCACTATAGCAACTGATATTGAGGTAAAGCAGGCTGTCACCCCGGCTGGGTGTCTAAGTTGGTTGCGGCATTGTCCAATAAACCAAAAGCTCGTAGGTTTGATTCCCAATCAGAGCACACACCTAGCTTGCTGGTTCAGTCCCCCATTAGAGTACCTGGGGGAGGAAACCAATTCAAGTTTCTCTCTCACATCTCTCTCTCTCTCTCTCTCTTCTGAAATCAATGAATATATCCTTAGGTGAGGATTAAAAAAAAAAGAGCAAGCTGTCAATTCATGTGGAAATGGAGAGAAAACTATGGTTTGACTACAACAAGTAGCATCAAGTCATTCCACAATATCCACAACAGCATGAGACTTTTGATCTTAGTTGTTTGTCTATTAACCCAGTATCAGCAGCATGTCTCTAGAAGGGGACAAAAGGCATAGAATGGGAAAAATTAGCAACTGAAGACTTAGGCATTGAGAGTTCATGGGTCTACAGGGTGCGTAGACAAATGGTCAAGGAACCACCACTCATCCCAGCTCTCTTGGGAGTTAAATACACACATACATTTATCAACTGTTATTATTTACAGCAGTTATGTTTGATAAAGTCACTATGAACACTGAGTTAATAAATACTAAATAATTGCTCCTAGGGGAAATACCAGGTTGGGTTCTTGAGAGCCTCTGGTCACATTTTCATCAACTGATCAATACATAAATTTATGTTATGGGTGTGTTTCTGTTTCAAGACATCTTATTTAATATATATTGTGATTCGTTAACATTGAGCAGCACTATAACTCGTACCTAAATGAAGCTTTTCTAACATATTTTCTCCATAAGCCACATCACAGCCTCTTACACTTAGAAACACTAGACAGCACTTTTTCACTATGCTTGGGGTCACTGAAAACAATGAAACCACCAACAAAAAGTAATGGGCAGTAAACAGACAGTGAACAGAGCACTTATTTATATGTATGAGAGCAGAACACACACATCGGGGAACTCAAATATCTGGGGGACTTTCTGCATGTCCACCAATGATTATGAAGGCATTGTGAGTATTGATTTTGAAGTTACAAATAAATTTTACCAAATAAATGAATTTGAAAATACAAAATCTGCACTTAATGAAAATAAGCTGTGTGCATGTGTGTGTGTATCTGTAAATGCTAGCATATTAGGACTTTTCTATTAGAAATGAAGCTGCAACATCTAATTGACTTTGTGAGTTTACACTTAATTAAGGAATTACAACTAGCACAATAAAATATTTGCACAAATATGAGCTGAATACATAAGAAGACTATACTTGGTCACTGAAACGCCAATAAAATATTGGAAGATGAGTCCTTGGAAGCCTCAAAGCAGACATACTTTTTAAAAAGCGGGAATTTTTCTGAGTTTTTGAGTCTTGCAAAGAATTTGTGTAAAGGGTATAACAGATAAGATCTTTGTAAAGATCCAGAGTGAACCAGGGGCTGGAGACAAGAATGATGCCTTGAGGGCCTCCAGGATCCACAGACTTGGCAAAGAACAGAGCAAACAGGACCCCACACAGCAGCAGGCCTGAGGCCGTCATTGTGTGGTCAGAAATACCCACCAGTCTAACCTTCCTATACTGATACAAAGGCTCAGGCTCCTACAGAATAATGACTAGGCCTTTTCTGTGTATGTGTATTTAGCTAAATTAAGCATGGGACACTCTGCACAGAGGGCACTTGATAAATTTAATTCTTGGTTATGCCTTTCTCTCCTGCCTCATTCAAAAGAAGTGAAAGATTATAGTTTTTTCCCCCTTTCCCTGCAGTCTCACAGTGTGGGAGCAGAGCGTTCCTTCTCATTGCCATTCCCTCTCCCCAGGATAAAGGAGAGGAAATGACTGGAGCCATAACAAATATTAGCCCAGGTACATTACTGAGCAGTCCCAAGGGAGTGGAGACTAAATAAATCTTCTGTGTGGCTTTTAGAGACTAAATAAATTTTCTGTGTGATATAGTCAAGGGCAACATCGGTGAGAACTTTATTTCTGAACGCTTTCTGAGAATGGGCCCGTGATTAAACTCTGTGCCATTGTTCAAAATGAGGGACTTCAACACTCAGCAACTAAGGTCACATTGAAGTATCACCATCTTATCTGCCAAGTGTTTAAATACCCTTTATTGAACGCACAATTTTATTTTTTATTTAAAAAATTACTTATTTTATTAAGATAATATATATATAATAGTTATATGATTATATTGTACTAAAAAGCTTACAACCAAAAAAGCAGTGTTCACCCTTTTTTCACTCTTTAGTCCTGCTTCTGGGAGGCAACCAGTTTCAGTCCTTGTTTTAGATGTACTGCGTTAAAGCATATAAATGTTGTATATTTGTTGCTGTTGCTATGAAAGTTTATAAAAAGAGGGCAAGCAGATGGCTGTTGCTGGGGCAAAGTGGCAGATTCAGGAAATCCTGTTGGGCAGAGGTCAGCAGAATGTTTTTGTGTAAGTCCAAATAAGAAATACTTAAGGCTTTCCTGAGCATAGTTTCTTTCACAATTACTCAACTCTGCCTTGAGAAAGCAGTCATAGATAGTATGTAAATGAGTGAGCATGGCTATGTTCCAATACACTTTATTTACGGGCATGAATATTTGAATTTTAAATACTTTTGACATTATAAAATATTGTTTTTCCCTTTATTTTTTTCAACTGGTCAAACACGTAGCCACCATTGTTAACTTGCAGGATATACAAAATTGATTTGGCACAAGGGTTGTACTTTGCTGACCTCTGTTTTAAGGTAAAAGAGGGTAAATACATTTCAGAGGCTCAGAAAGAGAACCCTGGGGCAGGCTAGTGGTGTAATTATGAATGCAGGTGAAGACAGGTTCTCAGTCTCAAAAAGGCTTAAGTACTGCCCCAAAGGTATCCACAGGCTTCAGCGGCTTTGGCAGCCTGTAAAGATATCCCAAAGCAACACGGAAGTGATTGCTCTATCAACCAAACAGCTAATGCACCCTGTAAACCAGTACTACTCAGGCTTCATCCTGGCCTGCCCGTCCAACCTCCTTTCTAATTAAATTATTTTCTTTGGCCTTTGACAGGCTTTCTTCTTTGAAATTGTCTTTCAGAAAGTGTACGCCCCTGAAGGAAGTTGGTTCTGGGTTCTTGGCCATCTAATCATCACTACAGTAAATATCTAAAGAGTAGAAATAGATTTCCATTATAAGAATTCTAACAACAAAAATAAATAAGCCTGAAAAAAGGGTGACTTTTGATATGGCTTTGCATACAATAAAAAATGAGATTTCGTTTTACAAAGAAAAACTCTGCAAAATACTCTGTTTAATCCCAAGTGCTATATGCCATCTTTTGCTTCAAGATATGTGAGGGAACTGTGTTTGGGCCTCATTGAAGAACAGTCAGTCTCCCTATCATCATTCAAGTAACTAACGAGTTTTAAGGCCCAAGTGTACACCAGGAATTTCAGGTACAGCATTTGACTTCTACTTGACAAGACACTTGACCCTGATCTCTGTTACTATGGACTGCTCTGAAGAGGACTAAAATGAGACTCCTGAGTGCTGAGTGACTTATTCAAGCTAGCATATGACAGAAACCCATGTCTACCTGGCCCCATTACAATACCCTGACTTCCTGTAGATTTATAATATGAAAACATTAGTAAGTTACACCACTTTCTGAGGGTTTGGGGACATAAGGTTTCTAGAATTCAACTAAGAACCAAAAAACAAGTTTAAAAGACCTCTAAGCAGCCCCAATGAATGTCAATGTCCAGGAATTCAATATTTTGCATTTTTCTTAAAGAAAAGTCCATCAGCCATCACTTGGAGACCACCTACTTTTATGAGAAACACCATTTTAATCAGTTTGGTTATCAGGTTTTCTAATTCCAAATAGCACCTTATAAAAGAATTGAGGACGATCTGGGAGAATAGCTTATTTGATAGCTTAACAACTGGAAAATGAAACAGAAAATAATTACAACATAGGGATGCAAAACATATAGCCATCCGGGACCATTTAGTGTGGTAGCTATATTCTCTTTTATATTGTGGTACAGTAGTTAATTTTCAAAATTAAAATGAATCATCAAGAAATGCTTAAATTTTCCTCATCATGTTCTGCTTATAAAAGCAAGAAAGTTTATGAAACATTTTAGGATTTTTTAAAAATCAAAACTAGTTTAAAATGTTAAAGAAAGTTTGAGAACTTAGAAGGATACATATCAGTTATAGACAAATCTTATTCTACCAGCTACCAGTACCAGATATTCTTTGTATATGGACAAGTCCAAGCCAGGAGGCCTTAGTAACTATCTCAACAAGTGCCCAGGGCACCTACAGAGCTGTTTGTAAGAGCTGAGCCAAATAACTCCTCACAAAGGATTAATCCTTACAAGCACCAAAGGAAGATGTATAATCAGGAAGCAGGAAACAGTTAAAGGTCAATTTCCAGGAAAGTCATCAATCATTCCTCAAAGTTGAAAAGTTGAGGCAACAGGGTGGTGAGGGGGAGTCTAAAACACACAAGTGGTTAATAAAAATTAGATTTTGCAGTTGAAAAACCATTTTTTGCCTTAGAGGAAAGCCAGAATGATGCCTCACCCTGGTCATGGACTTCACAGGTCCTCTGGTCTCTCTAGCCAGTCTGCTACAAGCAACCCTGGCAGCACTTCCCATCTACTCCAGCTCTTTGTTTTGCAGATTCCTAATTTAAATCCTTCCTGCCTTTTCCTTATCTCAAATTTAACATATCCTTAATACTTAACACATACTACCTGGTACTATAGGTTTATTATTTTCATTCAAATCATTCAAATCCATGGCTTTTCTACTTTAAAGATTGTTAGCAGTTTGGGGAAAGAACTCTTTCTTATAAAGTGAGTGCTTTCCTAAGAATTGGCAGGCATGTGGGGCTCTGCATAAAGGTATTCCCAAGGTGCAATAATGTAGACTAAAATGGTACAGTAAGAAGTCCATGTTTACAGAAGATGGCACTAAGGGAAAGAAGCATAAATTTGAATACTAAGGAAGCATTAAATTTGACTACACCATAGTGTTTTGTTTTTTGACCAAACCATAGTGAGATCAATGCTTATAAATTATTTGGAAATCCTTGGACAAATGAGATTTTATGAATGTAGAATACAAAGAAATATTTTCAATTAGAAAGAAAAGAATCATGAAGTAAGAATTTATTAGTAGTCTGCATAATACAAAGAATTATAGTTTTATTTTTAAAGTAAAATAACTGAAAGTTAAAAAAGTATTTTTTATTAGAGACTATAGTAAAATGATTTGCTTATATGAAAATAACTATTAGTGAGTTCCAGACTTGATGTCAAGATTTATTCTTTAAGCCCTGGCTGGTGTGGCTCAGTGGTTGAGTGCCGGCCTGCAAATAAAAGAAAGGGTCATGGGTTTGATTCCCAATCAGGGAACATGCCTGGGTTGCAGGCCAGATCCCCAGTAGGGGGCATGCAAGAGGCAACCACACATTGATGTTTCTCTCCCTCTCTCTTTTCACCTCTCTAAAAAATAAAATAGTTTTTTAAAAATATTTCTTCTTTAATCATTTGAGATATTTCAGTAGTCTTCAGCCAAAAATAGTAAATTAAAAACTGTAGATTTCTCTATGTATAAAGAAAAAAAATTGCTGAACGAGATGAAGCACAGTTCAGTCTCTTTCTAAATTAATTAAAATCCTTCAATCTTTAAGTAATGATTTATTTTTCTGATGTAAACATGTCTAAGAAATAGAAGAATTAGCTCCATTTAGAAATAATCTGGTTGCATATGTATTTTTAGCTGTGGCCTGTAACTAACTGGTTTTATAATTCACTGCATGTCTCTATGCTCATCTAAAAATGAGATTTTTAAGTATATGATTTCCATGTTCCTTTTCATCAGAAATAAGAAAAGTATTTTTGAAATGGAAATCTGTCTCTAAGATGAAAAGCCTCAGCAATTGTTGAACTACACCAAAGGGCAATTTGACATTTCCCCAGTAGTTTTTGGACTAAGTCAAACCTTTTGAACTTTTAAAGGTGATAGAAAGAAAATGACTCCAGCTAACAGTTTCAAAATCTGCCTGGCTGCTGGCATGTTTGACAGAATTATTTTAACCCTAACTCTGTCAGAACTCCCTTTTCAACAAAGTGTTTCTTTACAGTCACACCTGTCCTTATAAACTCTTTGTAAGCTGTATACATATCAAAAATATCTTTTGACCTTGACTTCAATTCGGAAAACATTTCATGCTATGATCCACTTTAAGTAGAGCCTATGATAAAAGAAGCTGTTGCATAATTTCTGGCTAGTGCTTCATAAATTACATAGACTACCCCTTTCTTAGGAATGAAAAAAGCTATGTCCATTAAAGTTTCTCAGAGATTGCACTAGCAATCCACTTTTGGCTATGTATTTTCTTCCTATTTGTATAGGTCTTTTTAATACCCCCTTTGCTATGAATGTTCCCCCAGTCCTAGGACCCACAAAAATTATTAAATCAGAAGATAAGAGTTCATTAAAGTGAGGTTAATCCCATGCAAATATTCCTGAGGATAAAGGTAATGGAGCATCTTTTGGTCTGGCCCTTCTTCATAAAAAAGATGTGAGTGAACATCAGCAGATAGTATTATTATCAAACAATTAAGAGAATTAAAATTGATGGCCATCCTGGTGCTGATTACAGACATGGTCTATGCTTCTCACATGCTTTTTTGTGCATATTGCTCATTTTGTTTGTTCTTAGTGTCAGGAATAATGTATTGTTAGAATGACTTTTGAGCCATATTGCACCAAAATTATGGTTACCAAAGTACCTAGATGAACTCTTATTAATAGTTGTTATTATTATATAGAAAAGCAGAAGCTATAGAATTTGTCCCTGGACCCCCTGCATCTCCAAAAGTATATTTGAAAAGTTTTGCAAAGAAGGAGCTTAATAGAGTTGTGAACCTTCTGGCACATCTCTATCCCAATGGTAGGAAATGAAAATTGCATCAAGAACATCATTTAGTCATAGATGATAGAATAATGACATCTCAGCCTATAGATTTCTTCTGTGTCACTAACTTTAACTGAAGAATTATTTTTTGCCAAAAGTGTGGTAGATAATACAGCTATAATGTACCTTATCTCTTAACTCTGTCATAGCTATTACAGCAATTTGTTCTGTATTTTCATTTTTCTCATTAACTAGAAAAACTAGATGCTAATGTTAAAAACCAAATTCAACTAAGTAAATTTTAAATATTTTATTGGCTTTATTTAATGACTCATGAATTGGACAGCAACCAGTCTAGCAGATAGAAAGGAGCTCTGAGTTGCTGTACAAAATGAAAGACTTTTATAGGTAGAAGGGAGGAGAAAATAGGAAATTATACTAGGCAAAATTGCAAATCAGTCAATACAAGGTTACTTGCCTTTAGGTGATGTTAGGCAGGTGACCTAACTAGTGTTGATCAGGTGATTCATGAGTGACTGGTTTAAGATTCCATTTATGAGAGAGCCAAAACTGTAATTAAGTCTTGGTTTTTAAATATACAAATAAAAAGAATGGTCCAGTAAGAGAGAAGAAAGTGCTACATGTATATTTGAAATAGCATGTACAAAACTCTTTAACAGAGACATGTACAATTCACACTGGTAGCACAGAGGAGGAAAAGGCTAACTTTCTTTACATTGGGGGAGGGTATCAGAATCAGAGGATATAGTTGAGAAAGTTCTTTGAGATGAGTAGAAATTTTCCAAACAGACGGTTGAGTAGAGTGATAGGAGCAAAAACAGGAAGGCATGAATCAGTAAGTTCAAGAGCTCCAAAAGAAAATTAGAGGGCCTATTGTTCCAGGAATTTGGAGATTTATGCCCTTAGCAATGGGAAGCTGCAAATGCTTTCTTAAAGCAATAAAACAGTATGATCATGTTCACTTTTTGATGAGATCACTCCAATTGAAATATATATAATGGATTAAGTCACATCAATTAAAGATAAAATTACTGGTTTGCAGAATCTTGTTATGAGAGAAGTCTGAACATTATAATAAGGTGGAAGAGGGTAAAAGGAAGGGACTAATTTTAAAGACTGTCAGGAGGAAAAATGGACACATAACAATGACATTAAATGAGATGGATTTACTTGTGTCTTCTACACATTACCTAGGCACATTTCTCATCCCTAAGGATACAACTAGCTTGAACCAACATAGAACTCATGGCTTACCAGAAGAGACAGAACGTTAAATAGACCTTTAAGGTGGGGTGGAAGGACTATGATGTGGCAGTAGGAGTTCCTATGACAGCAGAGCACAAGGTCTCCAAACCTGTACAGGAGGTTAAGAAATGGTTTCCAAGAGAAGTAAAATCTAAAACCAAAAAAGAGAAGGGATGAGAAAGGGTGGAGAGGAGATTTGCAGGAAGAGAAAAGACTATTTGAAGGGCCTTGAGATGAGAGGCAGTGTAATAAGAGAAACCTAAAAATAATGTGTGGAGAGATGAGAAGAGGCAAGAGAGGTAAGCAGAGGCCAAAACAGGGAAGATCCTGAGGCAGTATTAAGGAGTTCTACACTCACCTAAGGGTATTGTTGAGCTGCTTTAGTCACAGGGATAACATGTACATTAGCATTTTAAGAGAATCACCCTGGATAAGATATATAGAAGTCGTAGCTAGCAGAGGCCAGCCCTGGTTTGTTGTTTGTCACAGTATTCATTGCACTTTACTCAGCATATGTGTTTAACAGTTTTTCCTTCTACTAAACTATATAAATTGTTAAGGCAGAGAAAACATCTTTCTTGTGCATTACTATATTCCTACACAGGTACTCATTATCTATTTAATGAAATAATAAATTCATGAATAAATAAATAGATGAAGAACAATTAATATGTTCAGTGTAATATAAGAGCCCTTTGAAAGACTAACACTGTGACCATAAATATATTTGTACAGATTCAAGAGATATTTAGAAGTACAATTGACAGCTCACTGAAAACTATAGGAGTAAAGTCACGAGCAGACAAGAATTTCTATCTTCTTGCCTTACAAAACTAAGATAATAGTGATGTCTTTGTCAACTGTCTCCACTTAGCTATCTAACTTATTTCCCATAATGCTCCAGCACTCAGCTTCATGCTCTTCTCCATTTCACTCACAAATTATTCTTTAGACCGCCCTGCACAATTAGATACCATCTTCAGATTGCAATATAGTTCCCTTGAGCTCCTTAAAATCAGATTTAAATCCACACTTTCCAAAAGTCTGAGCAAAGAAAAAAAGTGATTAAAAATGACAAAAAGTTTATAAGCTAGTGGTAAGAAAATATAACCGACATTCAAATTTAAAATAAAAAGAAATTGAGTGGTCATCACCATTAAATATCATTACTGAATGCTCTAGCTAGAACTTCCAATACTATGTTGAATACAAGTGGTGAAAGTGGACATCCTTGTCTTGTTTCTGGTCTTAGTGGGAAAGATTTTAGTTTTTGCCCATTGAGTATGATGTTGGCTGCAAGTTTCTTGAATATGGCCTTTATTATGTTGAGGAATGGTCCCTCTATTCCCACTTTGCCAAGTGTTTTTTATCATAAATAAGGTGCTGTGCCTTATCAAATGCTTTTTCTGCATCTGTTGATGTGACCATGTGATTTTTGTCTTTCCTTTTGTTTATGTGATGTGTTATGTTTACTGATTTGTGAATATTGTACCATCCTTGCATCCCTGGGATGAATCCCACTTGATCATGGTGTACGATCTTTTTAATGTATTGTTGGATGTGGTTTGCCAATATTTTGTTGAGGATTTTAGCACCTATGTTCATCAGCAATATTGGCCTGTAGTTTTTTTTCTTTGTTGTATCTTTATCTGGTTTTGGAATTAGGATGATGCTGGCTTCATAAAAAGAGTTTGTGAGTTTTACCTCTTCTTGATTTTTTTGGGAATAGTTTGAGAAGGATAGAGGTTAGCTGTTCCTTAAATGTTTTCTAAAATTCTGTGAAACCAACCAATCCAGGGCTTTTTTATGCTGGAAGTTTTTTGATTACTGCTTCAATTTCACCAGCTGTTATCAAAAAACCTGTTCACCCCAATGTTTATAGCAGCATAATTTACAATAGCCAAATGTTGAAAGTAACCTGAGTGCCCATCAGTAAATGATTTGATCAAAAACCTGTGGTACATTTACACAATGGAATTCTATGCAGCAGAAAGAAAGAAGGAGCTCCTACCTTTCACAACAGCACTGATGGATCTGGAGAGCATCATGCTAAGTGAAATAAGCCAGGCAGTGAAAAACAGATACCATATGATCTCACCTACAAGTGGAACCTAGTCAACAAAACAAATAAAGCAAAATATAACCAAAGACAATGAAATAAAGAACAAACTGACAGTAACCAGAGGGGAGAGAGGAGGGGGATAGTGGAGAAAAGAAGGGGAAGGGTCATCAAGGAACATGTATAAAGGACACATGGACAAAGCCAAAGGGGGTAGGATCGAGGGTGGGAGATGGGGATGGGTGTGATGGGGGGTGATTGGTATGGGGAAAATCGAGAGAACTGTACTCGAACAACAAAAAAGAACAATTGTTTAAACAGAGGTGATACTTTAGAGCATATTTCTTAAAAATAAAGAGCAGCTTCTGGCTGTTTCATCTCTCCTAAAAAAAATCATTATTGAAGATAAATTATATGTAAGACCCTGGATAGAGATAATTAAGAATTGTATTGTTTTAAAGATAAGACATTTATGTCCCATAACGCATAGGTATATAAAGAATATAAAGCAATAAATAATAAGCACCCAATGAGATGTAAAGAGAATGTCTACCTGCCCTCAGTTAGTGAATATATGTCTTTCTACTGAGACACAGGGCAAGATAAAGAAAGGACCTGGGAAGTTCCAGATGTTCTAAATCTCTTCTCAATAAGACTTTGAATCCCTGTTAATGACTACATCAATCCCTTTTGTTGGTTTTCCATCAGAATAGTCTGATGGAAAAGTTCAAGGCTTTTTATTCCAAACTAGAACTAGCAATATTCCTGAGCAGAGATAGCTAATACCCAGCAGCTGAATGTATTTGGATTGATATTCAAAAATATTTGTGGTGCCAAATGTGAGAAGCACTGATATTCATGCCAATCATCAAATGAGCAAATTAGTTATTTAATTTTTCTAGTCCTCAGAATCTCGGTATCATCATATTGTCTTGGCTAAAAAAATGGGGGGGTGTCATCTGGAGAAGTGAGGTAAAAATCAGAACATGTCATCATTGTACACATGGAAACTAGTCCATTCACATTAATATTTCTCTGTCAGTTTGCTGTGTCTGTCTTAATAAAAATGCCAGAATAGCAAGCAGTTTTCTTCCTGGCTCCTGGGGAAATAAAATGCAGCCGAATTCTAATACTTTGAACATGATCTACCCACTTTAGACAGTCTAAGGTGTCATGGGAGAAATGAAAGAGAGAGAGAAAATCATTACCAAAACAAAATTACATAATGATAGGTGATGTAGTAGCTAAAAATGGGAATATGTAGAAAAGAAATAACCATAGGTTCTTGTCTGCATATCTCTTTTCTACATAAAATGTGTGTGTGTGTGTGTGTTTTGCTACATGATTGATATTATTTTCAGTATTAATGAGAAATAGCCAGCAGTCTTTTCTTCCTGCTAGATATTCTCCAAGCAGCAAATTAAATACATATAATAAAAAGAAAGAGAATTAAATGTGCCATTTATAGGAGCAGAGAATTCTATAAAAGGGAGGGGAGAGAGGGCAATAAAAATAAACAAATCAGAAAGTAACTAACATGAAATTAAGGTGGGCCTGAGAAAGGAGAATACAAATAACTAATTTTGGAGAAATTAAAATGAAGTAAAACAATAAAAATCCAAGCAATGTAGGAATTCAACAGAGGAAAATGAGTGTGGACGTGAGGGCTCTGATATCTACGTGTCTTGGTATATTTTACTGTTACTTTTCATGATAAGAATTTTTTGGAGTTAAAATGAATGAAGAACCTTTATCAGGCCAACTTATGTTTATTAAAAAGTTTTTTAGGTAATCTTCCATAAGACACTGCCAACTAAACCCTGTTACCATTAGGGAATGTATGGAGGTCTCCTAGCCTTACAGCTCCCTGGAAGGTGGGTCTGCAGACAGGATGTGGTAAGTAGAGCAACAGGACATGCTTCCTAGAGAAGCGTGAGATAAAGGAGTAGTTGATGAAGTTTCAAAAGGAAAACTGAACCTAAACAACAACTGAGTTAATACAGTAACACAAAACCACCTTTGCATGTTTAAGTAAATAGAGAAAAATCATCAAATACCTTAAGCTAGGTTCCTTTAAAGACAATAAAGCATGGAATTAACATTGAACCATGAGAAAAATAGTTTATTTCCACATCAAAGCTCTATTTGAGGAAGCATGGTGCAGAAAGGTAGAAGTATGACAGAAAGGAACAAACCTGGGTTTGAATCTCAGCTCTTTCCTTATTCATTGTGTGACCTCTGAGTGGTAACTTACCTAAGTCTACGTTTCCTTTTTTATAAAATGCAAACAGTAATATCTAATTATTCAAGAGTGTTTTAACACATGAATACAAATAATTTGTTCATTCAGTAAACACTTTTGTCATGCTGATGCAACAGTATGGGCCAACTACTGTCACAAATAAGGACTAGTGGTTCAGGAGTCCAGAAGAAGAAATGGTCCCTGACTTCATGAAACATTCTAGTACACAATAGAGTAAATACATGGATGCTCAACAATCTACAGATAGTATTTTGTTTTGTAAAGGAGTAGGAATTACACTTGGAGTAATAGGAAAGGAAATCCCCTATATGCACCCCATAAGCTATCATCTGCATGTTGATTGGTCTTTGTTAAATGGAAATCAAATGTGGATGCTTTGACACAAACTATACTCTTTTGACACATGTACAAACAAGTTTGACATAGTAAGAAAGCTAGGTGACAGAAGAGGTAGATGAATGAGAAAAATGTGCCTGGCCTCATATGTGTGTATGTGGCATCTGTAAAAACTCATCCCAGCCACCCATTACATATTCAACAAGATTTCCACAATTGAAGTAGCAAATACACGTTGTGTCACTGCTCCCCTACAGGTCCAACGTGAGTATCCAGAGAGTTCAGCATAATAAAACAAAACTGAATACCTCGCTGGGCTGGTGAATAGGTTGCATTATTTAGCTCATTGTAGTAGTAGAAAATTGACTTATTCAAAAGGATCTCATGGTCCTTGCTTCTCACAGTTGCTAAATCTAGGGAAAATTTCTTTTCTCTCTGCACAACTGCCAGAGCTGCCAAAAGCAAAGACCTTGAAATTGAAGGGAGTCTTCCTGTAGTTTTCAAGTCTCTGGCATTTAACTCCAGCTTCTAGGGATGCTGTTTTGTCGACAGGTAATACCCCACACTAATTACTTCACTCAGAAGAAGAGCCTTTCAGAAACCCTGTGTAAATGCTGCAAAGGCTTCTTTTTTTCTTTTGCAAGATTCTGCTTAGATTGTTATTATTACAGTGACAGCTCTGTTGCACTGGCCTCTAGTTCCAGAGGCCTTCTTTAAGCTGGGGCATTAGAGGATCTCCAAAGGAAGCATTGCTCAATGATGAAGAAATTAAAAATACTATTAATCTAGAAATCTCCTAGACAGAAGCAGCCCTTTTTCTTTGCAGGATCCAGCAAGAGCCCAAGTGGAATTTCTCATTGAGATTCCAAGAGCATTACTGAATTTCTTGATATTGTGAAGAGCTGCAGTGAAAAAAATTAGCAATGGTTCCCTATTGAAATGAAATAATGAGGTGGAATGGAGTTAAGGAGGCAAGAAGGAAGACAGTTCTTTACAGAGATGCACTTCTTTGATAATCAAATTACTCCCTTCTCTGATATTTGTTAAAAATAAGCTATGTTATAACCAGAGATATGCCTACATTCAATTCAGCAAATAATACACCAAAAACAAAACTGGAGTCAATTTTGTTGTTTTAGAATTATAGGAATTTGCGGGGGAGTTGTTTGTTTTTCTTATTTTGCCTTTGGTATTTCTATTTTTCTAAATGGTGGTGTAAAAATTGAGTCCATAAATAAAACTATTTTAAAATAGAATGAACTGGTAGGCCTTATAATTCTGTGTGTTCCATGGCCACATATAAGGCTTTCTCCTCTGTGACCCTTATGATATAATTCTTTACAATTTACCCACTAACTTCACATTAAACTCAGGACCTCATTATCCCTCTATATGAGTGAAACAGGGTGTATATCACAGGAATCATTAATCTAGGATAATAAAAGGGAAGTGATTTATTTAGTAGTAGAATAAGGGCTATGTCTTGGAACACAAAACCAAGAAAAGCAATGGACTTGAACAGGGTTTGGAATCACTAACTGAATCCAAAATTATTCTCTCAGATTTCTCTGGGATTATTGGTCTCCCCTCTGTGCCTCTTTCTTCATATGCTACATCCATTCTTTCTTTTTTAATTAACTTTATTGGGGTGACATTGGTTAATAAAATTATGTAGGTTTCAAGTGTGTATATCTATGATACATGATCTGTATACGGCATTGTGCGCCCACCACCCAAAGTCAGATCATCTCTCATCATGATATATTTGGCTCCCTTCACTCTTTCTGCAAAGAAGGTACTCCTCCTCTTTCAATTGCATGCTGGAAAATTGACATCCTCTTCCAGTTGATTCCATTATTCCTCATACGAGACCCAGGGGATAAATAGAGAGGCTGTAGTAACTTGAGTTCAAGCACTGGCCTTAATTCATCCTAGTTGGATTTTTTTTCCTTGTGACAGTAAATTTTGCTCAGAGGTCTTCAATGGTCACAAGCAAATGTTAAAAATCTTATTAGGTTCTACTGCTCTATGACATGTCATCTCTATAAAGCAGACAGTAAAATTTAGCCAATACTCCTAGGCTTCTATGACTAAACAAAAACTTGAACTAAGACTTTACCCATTTCTAATGTTCTAGAGCTAAAGAACCTAATAGATTCAGCTTTCTACTCTCCAAAATGGCCATTTACAAACTTCCCTTGCTCTTTTTTCTTAAAATGACTAACATGTCCTTATACATCATTTAAGAAGATATACAGTCTGATGGGAACTACTTTAAATTCCCATGTCCAACCTTCCATCTGTGCTCTATATTTGCACTGTCTAGTACATTAGCCACTAGTTTTATGTGGCTATTGACACTTAATATATGACTAATCCCAAATTGGCATGTATAAAATGTACATCAAATTTCAGACTTAGTGTAATAAAAAAAGATCACAATAACTTTATACTAATGCAGTTGAACAAATAAATAATAATTTAACCCCATATTTTGACATATGGAGTTAAATAAATATATCATTTAAATTAATTATTTCTTTAGTTATTTCTTTTTATTACTTTGATGTGGCTACAGAAAATTTTAACTTACCTATGTGACACATAATTTATATTGAACAGTACTGCCCCAGATCCCATCCCTTCTTGCCTATCCAAGGTCTTTACTCTGCCATTATTTCCCCTTCTTTCCAACATCAATTTACTCCTCACTTCTGGATCATTGTCACTGGCATACATATTTACTGTTTTTATTCTTTTTAAAAAATAAGAACCGCTTTGATTTTTCTCCTCATTTCCTCATAACTCTTCAACACAGAATTCCTCAAAAAATTACTTTGTCTATAATTACTGTCTCCTTTTCTCTCCCAAAGACCATTCAGGTTGGGCTCTTGATTCAGATCACGATGGCACCCATCCTACAAATAGTATGATTGGTCCAATCTTGTTTTCTCAATCAATTTCTCAGTAATACTGACATGGTTGACTACTCAGTCTGTGGAATACATTTTCCCCTAGTCTTCTCTGACTATATTATAATCCTCAGTGTCCTTTGTTGGCTTCTCTTTTTCTTTCTGACTAAAAATACATTAGTGAGTAAGAGCACAATTTTAGACACCTTTATATAAATTCACTCACCTAAACTTCACTCACTCGTCTAGTCTTATTTTTGACTTTCACTATTCTCTATATGCTGATAACTCCAAAATTTATTTCTGTACTCAAAATTCATACATGAGCTCCAAACCCATAAATCCACTTGGATTGCCTAATAGGCATACTAAGCCTTGTACAACTAAATCCAGTTCTTGATATTCATTCCTCAAATCTGCTCTTCTGTCATCCTTTTCTATCTTAGTTGTGACATTATATCTATTCGGATGCTCAGGCCACAGACCGAAAGGTTATTAGTCACTTTCTACCACTTTACCCCTGCATTCAATGTCACATCCATATCAAGTTAATTCAGCATGAGATGCCCACAAGAAAAACATGGAATCACCTAGTAAAATTGGGGTCCTCCATCACCTCCAGCTTCTCCCTCACCCTGCTATTTGCTGAACTATATAGGTTGGTCACAGATGTGTGAAAGAGCAGAGAATTCAATAGCTAAAATTCTATATAATATTAAGCTCATTTCTTGCTCTCGAATTTATAATTTTCAGAATTTAAGACAGCTTACAGGCAGATAGAGCTTTCCATAAAAGGATTCCATATTTGCAAAGCTATATATACCTTTATTCCCTGGGCTGGCAAGCCGCCTTTCCTAAACACCCAGTTTGTGCCAAGAAAATACAGGAAAGAGTTCATTGTGTTTCACCATCTGTAAGAAAGACCATCCCTTGCTTCAAATACAGGAGTTTTCACTTAATGTCCCACATTTCTTTTCAGGAGTTTATTACTTATAAACCCACTTCCTAAAAATTTCTGTCAAGTTACCATTTGATAGCAAGGCACATAAACTCAATTTAAGCAAATCAGAAAATGTATTGGAAGAATACCAGAAATCTAGCCAAGCCCCGCAAAAAGTGAAATCAGTTGGGAACAAAAATTACTTTATTCAATTTTCTATTTTTTTTCCTGCAAGCTTGTGATAGCATTCTTTCTTTTTGAACAATGACTTTTCCATTTCTGATTCTTGAATTAACATAACAGAAACTAGCTATATTGGTTTCCTGTTTTTTTATCATCTTGCGACTTAAGTTCCAGGAAAAAAAAACAATTCTAAGTTAAAATTTCAATATCCTGGAAAAGGGAAATCAATTGTTCTAGCTCACATCATTACTCTGTCTCTAGTCCAAGGCTACGTTATGTGGACACCTGGTCCACTGCCTTCTTGGCACTTGTTCTGGGTATAAACTTTCTAAGTAGAGAGCAAACACAGGGTCTTTAAGAAGGAGGCAGAGAGATGATGAAAAGTAAGATGTTTTGTATGTCTGGTATAATACCAGACATGCAGGACAGCCTAACTGCAATTGACTGCTCATTGCTTCCCCGGAATGCTTCATTTATCAGGGACCATGTATGTCTACTTCCCAGTTCAATACCCAGTGCCAAGTACTGGACACTATGTAAGGAAACCCCGACAAATATGGGTTTCATAAATGAATAAGTGAATTAATAGCAATTTATAACATAGAAGATGATGCAGAAATAACTACAAAATAGAAAAGTATAAGCCAAAAGTGAAGTAGAAGAATCCTGGAACTCTGTCTTAAAGAATGAATAAAAAATTAATAGATATTAGGGTATGAAAGCAGAATCTTACAGAGATAATACAGAAAGAAAATTTTCAAAGTGTAAAAAAAAATCATCAAATTCTTAAATAAGCCAGGCTTTACTCATTAAGAAATAAGTAGCCATTTTGGGAGCTAAGATAATTTATACTATTACAATCTCTCTCCCCCTTTTTATTTAATCTTTATCTTATTTTTCATTACCATTTAGACCCTTTATACCCCCCCTACACCAGCAATCACCACACCGTTGTCCCTTCCATGAGTCCTTCTTCCTTTTGTTCAATCCCTGCACCTCCTCATTTTCCCACCACCACTGGCTGTCATCCTGTTCTCCATTTATGAGTCTGTCCCCATTTTCCCTGATCCATAGATTCCACATATGAGTGAACTTATATGGTACTTGTCCTCTGACTGGTTTATTGCACTTAGCATAATATTCTCCAGATCTATCCATACTCCTACAAAAAGTAAAATTTTCTTCTTTTTTATGGCCAAGTAGTATTTCATTGCATAAATGGCCCATAGTTGTTTTATCCACTCATCTATTGATGAACACTTGGGCTGTTTCCATATCTTGGTGATTGCAAATAATGCTGTAATGAACATAGGGTGCTTATGTTCTTTTGAATTAGTGTTCCTTCAGATATATTCTCAGAAGTGAGATTGCTGATATGAAACTATACTATAAGGCCATAGTAATCAAAGCAGCATTGTACTGGCATAAAAACAGACACACAGATCAATGGATTAGAATAGGGCCCATAAATAAACCTGCACCTTTATAGTCCATTAATATTCAACAGAGGGAGCAAGCACATACAATGGGCTAAATATAATTTATTCAATAAATGGTGTTGAGAAAATTGGACAGATACATGCAGAAAAATGAAACTAGAACACCTTTTTACAATACACAAAAGAATAAATTCAAAATGGATCAAAGACTTAAATGTTAGACCCAAAACCATAAAAATTATAGAAGAAAACATAGACAGTAAAATCTCAGACATTGATTATAGTAATATTTTATCAGATATATCTCCCCAGGCAAGGTAAACAAAAGGAAAAACAAAAAAGCTAAAAAGTTTTTGCACAGCAAAGGAAATCATCAACAAAATAAAAAGACAATCCACAGAATGGGAGAACATCTTCACTGGTACATCTGATAAGGGGTTAATATCCAAAATTTATAAAGAACTTACAAAACTCAACACCAGAAAACAAACAAACAAACAAAGAAAACAAACAATTAAAAAGTGGGCAAAGGACCTGAATAGACAATTCTCCAAAGAGGACACACAGATGGCCAATAGACATATGAAAGGATGTTCAATGTCACTAACCATCAGATAATTGCAAATTAAAACCACAGTGAGATATCATCTCACACCTGTCAGAATGGTTATCATCAATAAATCAACAAACAACAATTGCTAGCTAGGATATGGAGAAAAGGGAACCCTTTTGTACTGTTGATGGGAATGCAGACTGGTGCAGCCACTGTGGAAAGCAGTATGGAAATATATCAAACAATTAAAAGTGTATCTGTCTTTTGATACTATTACAATCGATTAATTGTTCTCTAAGACTAATCTCTGAAATCTGCTAAGAATATCATTTTGATGATGATTATAGATCTGTAGGAAACAAGCAAGATACCCAAATGTGATATGGAAGATGCTAATGACAAATTTCATATTATTGATAGTAACTTTTATTTTCTATTCAAAGTTTTTATTTATTTATTTCTAGAGAGAGGGGATCAGAAGAAGAGAAAGAGAGAAACATCAGTGTGTGCTTCCCTATTACATGCCCCCTACTGGGGACCTGGCCTGAAACCCAGGCATGTGCCCTGACCGGGAATTGAACCAGCAACCCTTTGGTTTTCAGGCCTGCACTAAATCCACTGAGCCACATCAGGCAGGGCTGATGGTATTTTTTTTTCAAATACATTTCATCTGTACAGCTTTCAACCTTTATCCACACAATGCTTTAATATTTTTCTCTTTTCACTTTAAGCTTAAGATCACTAATGGAAAGCATGTACCCTACACAATAGGAGTAGTGGTGCATCATTGTTATTTACAGAGCAGAGATGTTTACAACCACATTTATAATTGGACAGCAGAGAGCAGCTCAGAGATAAGCTGTAGGCTTTCTGGGGTGTTTATACATATCACAGAGGAAGGTAAAATGAACAGCTCATTGTTTGCTCCTCAAACAAAAGAAACCATGATAAACCAAAGCTTAGAGATGTGCCTGCCTCTTAAAAAAGTGACTCAGATATTTTTAAATCTGTTTAATATACCAGTAATGTTGTTTGGTTTGAAAGGCATATTAAAATAAAGTGGATGTCCTTGATTCCTCTATTTACAGTAGTGAATCTATTTAGATTTTGAATAATGCAATTTATTCAATTCAAATATCTAAAGCTGGGCTTTATTATTTATAATTATTAAACACTTTGTATTTAATGTGTTTTCCAAGAAAACCACTTATATTTTTCAATTTTACTTTTACAATCATTCATTATAGAATGTAAGTTTGGCAAAAGTATGTTGTTTCACAACACATGAAGCATTATAGAAACTAGTTTTAAAATACACTCCCTCTGTGGAAACAGCCATGTAATTAGAAAACCCTCAGAGAATTTAATGAGAATTAAATTAGATGTTAGTAAGGGTGTTCTGTGGGTGCCTAATGTATACTGGGAGGGACTTAACCAGTGAAGGAGGTAAAAATCAGCCTTATTCCTCAATGATAAGAACTAAGTAGTCAGGTAGAAAGGATCAGATAGGCTCCTGGGTGAATGGAGCAGAGAGAGCTCTGTGCCAATACTGTCCATCTGACCAATGATCAATATATACATTCAAGCACACAGTGACTCCAGGACTAGCACTCATATTTCCTCTATCTTGGTACATTTACATTCCACTGTCTTACACCATATCCCTTGTACAAAGGGATTTTGTGATAACATAAAAAATTAGAAGACTGAAATTATCTGATGATTGTCATTTATAGAGTTCATTAAAGTCAACTGAAAATGAAAACTTGTGGCCCTTTTAGCACTTTGATATCAGATTTATTAATGTTTAAGCACTATATATGGATTATCTCATTTAATTTCACAAAAATGCTAAGAAGTTTGCACTATTGTCTTCATTATACAAATGATAAAATTGAAGCAAAGATGTGTTAAGGAACTTCCCCAAGATTGCCCAGCTATGAAGCAGCAGGGCTAGTATTTAAATTCAGGCAGTTTAACCCAAGTATCTGTGTACTTTTAAAGTACATTATAGTAACTATCAGACTCATCTAACACTGCTATATAGCCTTGTGAAATGAGTAAATAACAGCTGATTTTTTAATGGTATGTCATTTGTACTTTTTCTATGTATTTTTATATTGTCAAATACTATTGCATGTGTTCATGTTTGAAAAGAGTTGTAGAGCAAAAATCCTGAAATAAAAGAAGATTCCATGTAGAAAGGGCTCATTGTACAGCTATGAAATAGAACCCAAAGGAGTAATGTTGAGTCCAAACTCAGTGAAATTGTTGGACTTTAAAATAAGAAAAATAGTTCTATAAATATATAAAAAAAGACTCAAATTGCTAATAAGGAAAAGAAAAATAGATTTCTACTAGTGTTCTCAACAAAAAAAAAATTAAGGATAGAAAATATGAGTAAACATCAATAAATAAAAGAAAGTATAGTAAAAGCATAGGGTATCTAATTGTCCTTAAGTTAGTTTATACATTTAAAATTATTTTTATAAAAATATCAGCAGCATTATTTTCTAGAGATATATAATTAATATGAAATAATAGCCCAAGAAAAAATGGTAAGAAAACTAGAAAAAAAGAGTAATGGAGTGGAGAGAGGCTAGTTCTATTGGATTTTAAAATGTTTTTCAGGGAAGCCTTATTCATTATAAAAATACATAGAATTTGATATATGATGAGGTGGTATATTCAAAGTGCATTAAATAGGTTATCTACAAAATTTATGTCCACTTGGAAGCACAGAATAAAATCTTATTTGAAAACAGGCCTTTACAGATGTAATTAGTTAAGGATACTCAGATGAAATCAATTATTTTGATTTGGGATGGGACCTAAATCTCATGACTAATATCCTATAAGAGGAGGAGAAGACACAGAGACATACAGAGAAGGAGGACTTGTCAAAACAGGGGTAGAAACTACAGTTATGAGGCCGCAAAACAGGAAATATCTAGAGTTACCAGAAACTGGAAGCAGCAAGGAAAGATTCTCCCTTCAAGCCTTTGGAGAGGGCAAGGCATTGCTGATACCATAATATTGGGCTTCTGGCCTCCAAGGCTGTGAGAGGATAAATTTCCATTGTTTCAAACCACTAAGTTATGTTGATAATGGCATTATAGTTATATCAGAAAATATTCATGTGTTTTACAATTGCAAAAACAATGTCAAGTTGGGTAAATTGACAAGATATTTAGGATTTGCTTTAAAATAGTTTAGCAAAGAAAAAAATAAAAAAGTAATTTAAGCAATGGAGAAAATCTTGATAATTATTGAATCTGGATAAGGGTAAATGGGGTTTCATTGTACTATTTTCTCTAGTCCTTGTAAAGTTTAATAGATTTTTTTAAAAAATAGAAGAAATTGTTGAATATTTAGCAAACCTCTTTAAAGTTGAGGATAATGTTTTGAGTTTAGAAGCAATAAAAGTAATCACAAATTAAAAGATCAACTGATTTGACTGAAAAAAAGGTAAAACTTACTTAGGTTTTTAAAATGTCCTTCCAAAAACAAAGTACCTGAAAAACAATCTATGAAGGGTCAAAGTATTTATTATTTAAAGACAATATAGTTGAGTAAAACCCTAAGATTTCAGTTTAAAAATATAAAAATACCAGAGTTAACCAAACAAAGAAAAAGTCAGTTTAGTTAGTTTTTAAGACTCTATTTTAAGAAAATAATATATAACATAGAAAAGGATACATGTGTCAAAATACTTATTATATGTAATTTATAATAGCCTGGAAGAGAGAAAGGAAACCTGGAAGGGGAAGAAGGAGGGAGGGAGGGGAATCAACCACCTTACACAAAAGTAGAAAATAGGTTATAAGCTATTTTCTCACATGGAAAACTATGTATTCATTATCAATGATAGTTATATAAATAATACAAAATATAAATTTATCAATTACTGTTTCAAGATATTTTTATACCACATAATATGTATCAGAAAGTATACTAGGCATTGAGAATATGATAATGAATAGTAACACTTTTCTTGCCCTCATAGATCTTATCTAGTGGAGAAGGCCTGTAACTAAACAACCCCATAAATAAATGTAAATACTATAAATCTGGAATATTATTGGAGGAGAAGTTCATGTGCTATGAAAGCTTATGAAAGAAATTTGACCAAAAAATAAAATAAGAATTTATGTGATCACATAAAGATTATCTTAGGTTCTGAAGGACATTGTGTTAACTTGGTATAAAAGAATATTTCAGCAGAGAAGCATGTGAAAAGGTCTTACGGGCTAAACAAATGGGGTGAATATGAAGAGCTCAAAGAAGGTCAAGCTACAGACTGAGTTGTATGCCCCCAAAATTCAAACATTGAAGCCCCTGTTCCCAGGGTGACTATATTCAGAGATAGAGGCTTTAGGTGGTAATCAGAGTTTAATGAGGTCATAAAAGTGGGGATCTAATCCGGTAGGATTTGTGTTCTTATAAGAAAAGACATGAGATAGTATATTCTTTCAACTTCTCTCTCTTTCCCTCCATACAACTACACAGGAAAAAGGTAGCTGTTTTTTAAACCAGGTAGAGAGCTCACACCACAAACTGAACCCTACTGAGGAGGAGGAGAAATAAGAGATCTGGGGGGTGTTGACATGGTAAGAACCCCTATCTCTGCCGGACTGTGTCAGATGCCTGAGTCCCTTTACTTGCACTGCTCCCAAAGTGACAGTGTTCAGCCAGTTAAGTCCCCAGATTAGCTCACCAAAGGTGTAGGGGAGTAAAAACATAATTTTCTCCTACCTTTCTAACTTCTTCTGGCTGGATGAATAGTCAAATTACAATGAGACAGAATAACCACTTTATACATAGGGATTTCATAAAAATATAAGACCCAAGGATAATCAAGCAGTTACAGGCTCATTTGCCATCTTTAGCTAAGGAGTAGAGGGTAGAGTTCGGTTTGGGACTTCAAGGAGAAGGAAGGCCATTTATATGTAGATGAAAGCAAATATTTGGTAAATAAGTGTTCGATGAGCCATCTTTAACAATGGGACAGAAAGAGGGCTTTGATCACATGACCCTTGCTAGGTTTCTCCCTGTCTAGCAAACACTAGTTCATATTAAACTGTAGCTATTGATGATGATATCCCACTTCCTGAAGCAGACTCTCTACCTAAATAATTTTAGGCTGTTGGGGGAAGGTGAAACATTCTTTCTGAGTCTTTGTTTCTTGAAAATAACCAACTTAAAATAATCAATATCTAAAAAAGCTTATTTTGGAGTGTCAAACTCTGCTTCTACTCACTACCAGAACTTGATCTTGCAGTTTTCTGTCTCCAGAGGGCAGAGAAATTAATTTCTGGTGTTGATGCCATGTAGTGTGTGGCATTTTGTTATGGCACCCCACACAGACTGATACAAATAGAGTGACTGAGATTAAGAGAAAAGGATAGAATTTAGTCTAAGATGAGGCTGGAGAAGCAGCTAAGAGCCTCTCTGCAGAACATGTGACTTTATATGAAGATCAATACAAACTTTTGAAAGGTTTTCAGAATGATAATATGATTAGATTCACATTTTTACAAAGAACACTGTAACTTCAGAATGGAGGTAGACCCAAATGTAGAACTGTTCGGAAGATATTGTTAAAGTTCAGGGAAAGAAACCAGTAGTTTGGATTAGGAGGGTGGTAGAAAACAGAGAGAGAAATGACCAGACACAAAAGATATTTAGGAGGTAAAATATGCAGGATTTAGTAATGAATTGGATTTTTTGATACAATATTAAGTGAAATAATCAAAAGCAAAGTTATAAATTCATTAAGGTACAACTAAAACTGAGAAAAACATAGGGTGGAAAGATATAAGTTTTAGGTAACATCATTTTTTCTACTTTCCAAGATAACAAAAATGTGGTCCTATTATGCTTCTCCATTTTAAATAAAAATAATACTTTTATATCAAAGCCATTACCCTCTAAATAATAGGTAAAGGAAAATGGGAGGAGGGCCTCTTCCTGGGTGATTCTTAGTGTCCCTTGATACAGGTTGGCCTGATGGTTTAATAGGCCACGGTTAGGACTTGAAGCCTTTTTGGTGTGAGTTGGTGAATGAATGATACGGTAACATTGACCTCCATGTATATACTGTTACAGAACAGGGCCAAGAGGGGGTTCAATATACTATTACTGAAAGGACCCCCCACTAGGTTCGCAATGTCCGCAGCCAGAGGAAAGATGTTTCTCAATGCCAGAGATTTGTGAAAAAGAAAGGAAATGTTTATTTAAAGCTATACAGACTTAAAGTAGTGACCTAATGTCTTCATTAAAATATCAAAGTCCTTTCGGCTACCCACAGATGCATACAGTCCTTCCTTCTCCCTCTGTCCTAATTTGGGGTACCATATCTCAGGAAAAGTAGAAGCAGAGGTCCGTGATCCAGGCTCCTGGAACAATCAACTGTGTCAATGCCAGGATCTTCAGTTAATCCGAAGCCATGTGGCACCTTCTCATGGCCCACCAACAAAAGTCCTTGCACCTCTTTTCTTCTAGGCAAAGTCTCTCTTATTTCTTAAGCCATATGGCCAAAAGGAGAACCCCAAAGCCACAGGGGGCCCCACTCTGCCAAAACAACGTGTTTCTCTCTACTGCCACAGCTGCATGATCCTCCCTCACATAGCTGCGGAGTCTGGGTTTAAATCCCCACGCCAATCTTCCCCTGCACCCCCATTTCCAACTCCTCCTACAATCAGTTACACCTCCCAGCATTCCTGTATTATTCCAAGTTTACTGGGTTGCCATTGTGAGTCTGGGCAGGTATGACCCCACGTCATGGAGCCAATCTTCCCCAAGCTCTCACGCAGGTGCTGTAACCAGGGGGAGCTGCCCCCCAGTTACATCTTGGGTGAAAGTCCCTTCCATCCTCCTGGTTCAAGGCTTGGCCACAGGTATTTAACATATCTATGCAACCAGTTAAAGGTTATAGATATGTTAAATGACCATGCCAGAGGTTAGCTGCAAAGCTGTTGCTGTACAAAACAGCTCTGCATGTTCCTGGTCTATGTCCCTTCCCCCAACTCACACCTGTAGGGGGAAAGGGGCAAGCACATCCTATATATATCTTTCTAATATGTTCTGGACACCTTGAGTTCTGGACCCCATTCCAAATCCCTGTTTGGGGCCCCCCTCTTGGCTGCAGCCTCTTTCAATACCACTGAACTGTGCAGAGTTCCTCACATCTGGACTGGGGAGACCCCGAGTGTCCAGCTCCGGGAGTTTGTCCTGAAGGCCTGTAGGGCTCCACTCCGGGCAGTGTGCTCTGGGTCACTGGTGGTTCTCAAGCCCCCAAGGGGGAGAAAGGCTTCAGCTTTGTCCCAAACTGACATCGTGTTTTAGCAGTTCAAATATGTGTTCTCAAACACGGTTTGTTTGTTTGTTCATTCGTTTGTTTGTTTGTTTGTTGTAAACCAGTGGGTGTGCTTTCACCAACATTGTTTCTTATAAAAGCATGAAAAGGCAAGAATGCCCAAGTTGGTTGTGTTTGTTTACAGCAGGATGGAGCCCAGTCTCCCTGGGGGCTTCTCTTTGTGGTACCCTGTGTAGGGCCAAAAGGCAGACTCCCTCCACCTCTTATCACTGAGGTGCCAAGGATTTGAACTATAATTGGCTACTCAGAGCCCGCATATTGTCCTAGTATCATTCATGCTTGACCAGCCAACTGCAGTTTTTGTTTTGTCAGGGTCACTCCCCAAGGGTAACTGAAATGTAACTACAGGTTTTGCTAAGACTCTGTGTAAAATCAGTACAGTTGTGAGAGGACTGGCAGTAGGAATTATCTATGACATGAAATAGGCCACAGAGAGTCTACAGTAAAAGGAGTGTTCCAGCACTAGAAGATCCAGACCCACGCACAGCTGAAATCATTACCCACAATGCTTCCCTGGTTAATTTTCTTGAGAGAGATTTTTTAACACACAGGTAGGTAATTATGCCTCTTTTACCTGAAGCACGTTTTCCAAACCCTCTAAGGCTTTGAATCATTTATCACCTAAAAAATAGGGTCCTAACAGTACTTTCTCTTAGAAGTGCTGTGAGGTACAAAGAGATAAGGCAGGTATAGTCCTTGAAACAGTGCCCGCTATGTTCTAAGTGCTCAGACTAGTAGTACTAGTAGCAGCAGTAAGAGCAGTAGCAGTAATAGTAATGATGGTAAGGTCAGTTGTTGTTGTTGTTAGTTCTCTCCACGTTTAGATTTGTTAAATATTTTTAATTACAATTTATAGTCAATATTATTTTGTATTAGTTTTAAGTGTACAGCATAATGTTTAGACAGCTGTATACTTTACAAAGTAGTTCCTCAGTATTTCAAGTATCCACCTGACACTGTACAGAGTTATTACAATATTATTGATTATATTTCCTATGGTATACTTTACATCTCTAGGACTATTTTTGTGACTACCAATTTTTCTTTCTTAATTTCCTTACTTTTTTAACCCATTCCCCAAGTCACCTCTCTTCTGGCAATCACCAGTCTCTTCTCTTTATATTTTGTTTGTTCATTTATTTTGCTCTTTAGAATCTACATGTAAGTAAATCATATGGTATTTGTGTTTCTCTGCCTGACTTATTTCACTTAGCATAATACCCCCTGGGTCTATCCAAGCTGTCACAAATAGTAAGATTTCATTCTTTTTTATGGCTGAGTAATATTCCATTGTCTCTCTGTACCAGCACTTTTTTACCCATTCATCCATTGACGGGCACTTTAATTGCTTCCATATCTTGGCTATCGCAAATAACACTCCAATGAATAAAGGGCACATGTATTCTTTAAAATTATTGTTTCAGGTTTCTTCAGATAAATTTCCAGAAGCGGAATCACTGGGCCATAAGGCAGTACCATTTTCAATTTTTTGAAGAACACCCATATTATTTTCCATAGTGGCTGTATCAATCTGCATTTGCACCAACAGTGCACACGTGTTCTCTTTCTTCTACATCCTTGCCAGCACTTGCTATTTCTTGATTTATTAATGATAGCCATTCTGACAGGTGTGTGGTGATACCTCATTGTGGTTTTAATTTGCATTTCTCTGATGATTAGTGATCATTGGTATATTTTTATGTCTATGGGCCATCAGTATGTTCTTTGTAGAGAAGTCTTTATTCAAATCTTTTGCCCATTTTTTAATTGCATTGTTTTTTCTTTTGGTGTTGAGTTTTGTAAGTTCTTTATAAACTTTGTATATTAACTCCATGGGATGTATTATTTATGAATATCTTCTCCCTTGTCTTTTCATTTTGTTGATGATTACTTTTGCTGTGAAAAAACTTTTTAGTTTGATGTAGTCCCCTTTGATTATTTTTTCTTTTGTTTCCCTTGCCCAAAAATATATGTCAGAAAAAACATTGCTAAGAGAAATGTCAGAGACTTTACTGCCTATGTTATGCTCTAGGAGTTTTAGGTTTTGGATCCTACACTTAAGTCTTTAGTCCATTTTGAGTTTATTCTTTTATATGGTGTGAAAAGGTGGTGTAGTTTCTTTTTATACATATATATCTGTCCAGTTTTCCCAAGACCATTTATTGAATAGACTATCTTTAATCTATTGCATGTTCTTGCTTCCTTTGTCATGTATTAAGTGTTCAAATAGGTGTGGGTTTATTTCTGGGCTCTTTATTCTGTTCCATTCATGTATGTGTCTCTTTTTATGTCTGTACCCTGATGCTTTGATTACTATAGCCTTGTAGTATAGTTTGATATCAGATAGTGTGACACCTTCAACTTTGTTCCTCTTTCTCAAAATAGCTGAGGTATTCAGGGTTGTTTGTGGTTACATATAAATTTTTGAATTATTTGTTCTAATTCTGTGAAATATGCCATTGATATTTTAATAGGTATTGCACTGAGTCTATAGATTGCTTTAGGAAGTATGGACATTTTAATGATGTTAATTCTTCCTATTCATTAGCACAATATATGCTTCTACTTATTTGTATCTTCTCTAATTACTTTCCTAAATGTCTTATAATTTCTTGAGCACAGATCTTTTTTTTTTTTTTCAGCTATGGCATGTGCCCTTACTGGGAATTGAACCAGTGACCTTTTGGTTCACAGGCTGTCAGTCCATCCACTGAGCTACACCAGCCAGGGTGGTAAGAGTTTTTAATTGTTAAAAGTTTTTAATTGATTGAGATATTTCTCCAGCACACTTGCACGTTGATTGATGTTTCTCTCCCTCTCTTTCTCCTTCTATTTCCCTCTCTCTATAAATGAATAAATAAAATCTTTTTAAAAATATTTTATTGCTTATGCTACTATGGTTGTCCCATTTTCCCCCCTTTATTCCTCTCTGCCCTGCACACCCTCTCCCACCTGCATTCTCCCCGTTAGTTCATGTCCATGGGTCTTATGTATAAGTTCTTTGACTTCTACTTTCCCATACTATTCTTAACCTCCCCCTGCCTATTTTCTACCTACCATTTATGCTATTTATTCTCTGTACCTTTTCTCCCCTCTCCCCACCTCACTCTCCCAATGATAACCCTCCATGTGATCTCCATTTCTGTGGTTCTGTTCCTGTCTTAGTTGTTTGCTTACTTTATTTTTGCTTTTTTTTTTTTTTAGGTTTGGTTATCAATAGCTGTGGTTTGTTGTCATTTTACTGTTCATATTTTTCATCTTCTTTTTCTTAGATAAGTCCCTTTAATATTCCATATAATAAGGGCTGGGTGATAATGAACTCCTTTAACTTGACCTTATCTGGGAAGCACTTCATCTGCCCTTCTGTTATAAATGAAAGCTTTGCTGGATAGAGTGATCTTGGATGTAGGTCCTTGCCTTTCATGACTTAGAATACTTCTTTCCAGCCTCTTCTTGCCTGCAAGGTTTCTGTTAAGAAATCAGCTGATAATCTCATGGGAACTCCTTTGTAGGTAACTCTCTCCTTTTCTCTCACTGTTTTTAAGATTATGTCCTTATTTTAATCTTGGCTAATGTAATTATGATGTACCTTGGTGTGTTCCTCCTTGGGCCCTACTTCTTTGGGATTTGCTGAGCTTCCTGGACTTCCTGAAAGTCTATTTCCTTTGCCAGATTGGGGAAGTTCTCCATTATTTTTTCAAAGAGGTTTTCAATTTATTGGTCTTTCTCTTCTCCTTCTGGCACCCCTATAATTTGGATGTTGGAACATTTAAAGATATTCTAGAGGTTTCTAAGCCTCTCCTCATTTTTTTTAAATTCTTGTTTCTTCATTCTGTTCTGGTTGAATGTTTCTTCTTCCTTCTGCTCCAAACTGTTGATTTGAGTCTGTGTTTCCTTCTCATCACTGTTGGTTCCCTGTAGATTTTTCTTTATTTCACATAATGCAACCTTCATTGCTGCCTGGGTCTTTTTTATGCTGTTGAAGTACACAGTGAGTTCTTGGAGCATCTTGATAACCAGTGTTTTGAACTGTGTATCTGATGGGTTGGCTATTTCTTCATCACTTAGTTGTATTTTTTTCTGGAGCTTTGAACTGTTCTTTCATTTGGGCCATTTTTTTTTTCTGTCTTGGTGTGACTTGAGTACAGATCTTTTACCTCCTTGGTTAAATTTATTTTGAGTTATTTTATTTTCTTGATGCAATTATAAATGGGATTGTTTTCTGTAGTTTCCCTTTCAGATAGTTCATTATTGGTATATAAAAGTGCAATCCATTTCTTAATATCTATTTTGTATTCTGCTACTTTACTGAATTCATTTATCAGCTCTACTAGTTTTTTGGTGGGACCCTTAAGGTTTTCTAAGACAGTGTCATGTCATCTGTAAATAGTGATGATTTTTACTTCTTTCTTTCCAATTTAAATGCCTTTTATTTCTTCTTCTTGTTTGATTGTTCTGGCTAGGACTTCCAGTACATATTGAATAAGAGTGGTGATAGTGGATATCCTTGTCCTGTTTCTGATTTTAAGGGAAACATTTTTAGTTTTTCACCATCAAATATGACGTTAGATCTAGGTTTGTTATACATGACCTTTATTATGTTGAGATGTGTTCCCTCTATTCTCACTTTAATAAGAGTTTTTAATCACAAATAGGTGTTATTTTTTTTAAGTTTTTTTCTGCATCTATTGATATGATCATATGTGTTTTATTCTTCATTTTGTTTATATTGTGTATCAGGTTAATTAATTTACACATATTGAACTATCTTTACATCCCAGGAATGAATCCCATTTGATCATGGTATATGACCGTTTTTTAATGAATTGCTACTTTCAGTTTGCTAATATTTTGCATTTTTATTGCCTGGTATATGGTTAAACTAAAATGATTCCTACCTTAGTTAGTTATGAGATGTAGGTTTAAATTAAAAAAATATTTATATTGAATCAGGAAATATTAATTTAGAGGCATTTTAGAAATAGATCTTTGTTTAAGTTAGTGGAAGTCAGTAATTCCATGACTGATTGTCCAGGCAAGATGAGTAATGCTTGATACTCACAAGTGGAATCTTCTGTTAAGATGACATCTGATCTGAAGATACATTTTTTAATGATAAGAGCAATATCAAAAACATTTTTCTAAAAAAAACCCTAAATCCTTGTGAAATGATTTCCTAGTTATCTAGAGAGCCTTGAAAGATGAAAGGTAAAGGAAATTCAGCGATAGTACTAAGAGAATTAGTCAACATGATTCTCAAGCAATATCAAGGCACTTTAGGTGAACACTATGTTTTCTAAGTTGCTTTTGTAAAATAATGTAAATTAAATGCATTTTCTGAGCAAATGGTGCTTTATCCTTCTTGTTGTTCATTCAATAATAGACATATCATAGGTTGTTTCTCAAAAATGCATTGTAGATCCAAGGAAGTATTTAGTATCAAAGTTCTGGCTTTACTTATCATCTCCATCTCCTAATGAGTTGAGACTAGTAGTAAAGCACTTGACATTGAGCCTTACTGTACTCATGTGCAAAATGAGGAGTGAGACACCTTATTCTCATGTTTATTGTAAGAAAATTTAAGTAATGAAAAATATTGAAAATGCTTCTCATATGGCCGAGTGCATGACCTTACAAAACTGTATTTTCCCTTTTTCCTTTGTTTAATCTGTAATAATTTGTGGAACATTTTGTCCAAATAATATGTAAAAAGGTATATAATGGAATTAAACATACAGTTTCAGATCCTTTCCAACTTAAATTTTATCTATGACATTTGGATATATGGATACAAGAACAGCAACTAGATGATTATTTTTAAAGTATAACTTCTCAATTAGAATGCACTTAATATGTAGACATACTTTGAAAACATGCATAAGGCAGACTTTATTGATATCTGAGAGATACATTAAATTCAAAATTAAAACTACAATAAGGCATTTCCAAGTCCAGTGTTTTGTTTTGTTTTTTTTTACTCTCTTTATTCAGTTTAGCTGAAAACTTCTTCCAATGTCTATTCAAGGAAAGCATTTTGAAAGGAATACTTTAATGAGACCCTTTGTGTTCCCAGTGCCTTGCTAAGTGACAGGTTATAGAAAACAGAGATAAATATTGTTTGAATTGAGAGTATAAAAAATGAAAACTTTTATAAGTTTATCAGGGTCTCATATTCAGTATGAACTAATGTTTCCAAAATGTGTCCAAAGTATAAAACTTTAAAAGAAAGTAAATCACTATTTCCACTCTTTTTTCAACAAGAAATTTTGGAGGTGTCATTTCGTAATGTTACTTTTCAAGCATCTCTTGTTTCTAGGTTTCGTGAAAAGTTCTGAAGTAAGCAGACAAAAGATTTTCCTCTGTTTTACAATACTAACAATGTCCATTTATTTCAAAGAGTTTTTTTTATATTTTTTCAAGATTTTCTGAGTCTACTTATGTAGATCTAGTTCAAAGCTGATGTACCATAATCTGTGTAACTGAAAAATTGTTTAATCTGCAAGTTTATTTTGCCTTATAATTTCCTGGTATCTGAAAACATACTGATAAATGACTACCTCCTATTGTTCTGAATACCAAGTATAAAATGTTGCCTGTCTATGCCTGCATTTAATATTGATTCTTAAATGAAAAAGGAATCTGTAATAAACACAGGGGAATCAAGAAGGCTTTTAGACTCACCAGTAGACTCAAGTAGAAAAGGTAGTCTAAAAGTGGTTTTAAACTGCCTGGAAATTACTGTGTAATGAAAAGGGCTGGGAATCCACAATCTGTTAGTAAACCCAACTTTTATCATGAAAGCTGTCTATTCACTGATACACCACGCTAGTTTTGTGTTGTTGTTTTTAATGTTTTATAATCTATCATATAAAATCCAATGGTGCAGTAGTTCAACCCATTTCATGAAGCATTGGTTTCAGATCATCAGCAATCCCTCTTTCTTTCTTGTATCTTTGCATCTGTCCTACAAAAGCTTTCAACCTGAAAGAACATCTCTACTCCATGCAGAGTATAGACAAAGGCAATGTTCTTGGGCTATCACTGTGGCAAAGGAATCTCTTTCTTAAAAAGAACAGGTGGAAGTTTAGACTAATTGAATCATTTAGTGGCTGCCTGTCTTTAAGTGCTTTCCTGGTTGAGGGGCCAAAATCTATATTAACACCTCTGCCCTTAGCAATGTAGTCTTTCAAGACAAGTTGCTTTGGCAACAGTCTTAAAGGACTCAATAGAGCTCACTAAATAAATAACAAGCAAGTGTGAATTGTGACAGTCTAATGGATTATGTTGGATCAGAACCAAAAGAAAAAAAAAAGAAGAGCTTGTACCCATCATAGTCAGTTATAAAATGTTTCTCCCATGCCTCCTCCATGGCTGAGTTATTCACATCTATGCCATTCAAATTAGAATGTCAATGTGTTTTGTCCAAATGAGTCAGTTGATCTGTGAATGTTAATTTGTCAAAGGCACTTAGAAAAAAATTTAATAGCATATTGTGCTACTCAAAATCTCTCTCCTACATTTCTGCAACATCCCAAATGTGTGCCTTAAGCATGTGGAACTAAAGGTTTAAGAACCAGGTAAGATTGAAACAGGAAAAGACACCAGCATTCGTGTTGCCCATCATGTGCCGGAGTCAATAATTAGAAATAGGGATTGAATATTTATGGGCACTTTATTCAGATGGCTGGATATCTCAGAAGACAGCAGACTTGTACCCTGACAAAACTGCCTTAACATTTTCTTTCCAAGCCAGTCTTTTATAACAGGGCATACACAAGGTGTGGTGAGGGGTTTTGAAATTCAGGGAACATTATGTAAAAGAAATTGCAGCGTTCTCATCTTGGACAGTTACCTGTTCCCTGGGGCAGGTGGTCGCCTGTCTTCTCCCTGGAACACCATGGCCGGGATGCCTCCACTTGTTCCTCAGGCAGTATCTCTAGTGGTGCCCCAGGAGGTTGGCTGTTTCTCCCAGGAATGGTGGGCCTTATCTGCAGTTCCTGAAATAATAGCTTTAACATATGCATTACCTACTAGACTTACTATTTACCTTAAAGTAAAATTTCCCAACTCTTGAGTCTGCTATCAAGATCAACAGTACTCAGATCTGACTGGTGTGGCTAAGTGGACTGAGGGCTGGCCTGTGAACCAAAGGGTTGCAGGTTCGATTTCCAGTCAGGGCATGTGCCTGGGTTGCACGCCAGGTTCCCATGGGGGGCACATGAGAGGCAACCACACACTGATGTTTCTCTCCCTTTTCTTCTCCTTCCCTTCACCTCTGTCTAAAATAAATAAATATTTTTTAAAAATTAACAGTACTCAAAAACTGGTCATGCACCTGGCTAGATAACTCAGTTGATAAGAGCATTGTCCTGATACACCAAGGTTTCAGGTCTGATTCCCTGGTCAGGGCATATACAAGAATCAACCAATGAATGCATAAATAGGTGGAACAACAAGTTTATGTTTCTCTCTCTCATAAATAAATACATAATTTTTTAAAACCTGGTCAAGCAGAATATGTAGGTACCCTTTTGAGACTTCCCAGTATGGGGAAGGATACATGTTACAATATTGATTTCCCAAAAACAATGTTTTCTAAATGTTGTCTATTATTTGTCTTTATTTTCTACCTCATTTGTATCAAATTGAGTTATTTCACAGTTTCTTCTCTTCTTTCTCTCCTTTAGCATGCTTGATTGCAAGATTTACCTTGCTTTATATACTGAATCAGCAGTTAATTTTTGAATGTATCAACAATACATTTTTTCAAATTTGATCAAATTTTTAAAAAATTCATCTTAAGAGAATTTTAAAAAAATGAAGCAATAGCTAGCATGTATTGTGTTCATATTGTGTGCTAAGTCAGGTATGGAATTAAGCACCCCACATATATTAAAGAAGCATAGACAATGAATGCCATAGTAAGACAAATTTTTAAGCTACAACGGATTGAACAGCTTGTCAGAGTCAGTCACATATGAATACACATATAGAGTACATTTTGATTTAGGTGATGTTAGGAAGCCCCAAATAGGTTTGGGGCTTCTCTCTCCAAAAGAAATTTGAAATTTTACTAATCAAGATCCAATTTTTGGATTCTGTCATTATCTCTCGGATATATTTTAAGTGGAACAACATTCCCAAGTTCTATTTCCCTAAGGTACTCTAAATCTCTTTCTCTTTGCTACTTCCCTTATTTTCCCATTAACAATTCTCTCTTTGTCTTTGTATATATTTTTTGGTCTTCTATAAATTAATAGTCTGCAAAGAGTATAATGAAATCCCTAGACATTCTCCTTACATTAAAATAAATCCCACCTCTAGATACCATATTCAAATTATTTCCCAGAATGAAAAAAAAAACAAAAAATCAGATCTTGCAAGAGCTCGGCTTGCTTCTTCCTTTCCTTCTTCCCCTGTTTTCTTTCTTCCAAAATCCTATTGTTAAAGACCAAAAAGGCCTATCCGTGAGCTGGTCTGGGCACTGGGGGGTGGGGAGGAGGGTGGTATCTGTGGGCCCATTTGTAACTTCTGAAGCTTCCTGTGAATATTAGAGCAGAATGGCTTATAAAATGCTGTCCTATCAAGATTCAATCCTCCAGGGAAGATGGATCCAAGTTGGTATATTTTTGGAAGGCTTCTTCTAGTCTGTTTCTCAAGAGAGCCAGCTGGGTTCTTCTCCTTGCCCTGGGTAATTTCCCTAATCTTTTCATACGTTACAGGCTTCTTGATATAGTTCCTCATTCCCACCAGTAAGCAATGTATCTGCATCCCTGCTCCAGGTCACTGCCTGAGAATTGTATTCCCAGTCAGGATCCTGGTCTGGGATGGCTTGGGCAGCAGGCTGGTTAGTGCTGGGGTTCTGGGTATGCACCTGGTTTGCATGTATGCACCCATATCTGCTGTTTCTCATCTGGGGAACAGCAGGCGCTCAGAATTATGTACAAATGCCACCATGACATACTAAATGCTAAAGTGAGTCTAGAAATTGCCAGTGAAATGTGAAGGGTCCTCCAAAAAACTCTCTAACCTGTCTTTACATTGTTGTGAATTGTTTTTAGAGAAAGGCACTTGTGCCCTTATAATTCTTTCAGTACCTGCTACCTCCCTTAAGTGTAGGAGTGTAGGAGTGGTAGGGAAATAAGAAGTGTCACTCTTAGTAGGCCCCACTGGGCTGGGTTTTTCCTCAGCTGGTGGCTTTAAGTAGTTTGTATAATAAGGTGGTAGAGAGGTTGATTCCTCTGAGGTAGGAGCTGAGGCTCCAGAACTCTGGGGTCCCCTTAATTTCCTCTGAGAGACAGGTGGGGGACTAAGGAGGATGTTTTCTAATTGACCAATACTTGGGTCCATAAGCTCTATCTAGGTAGGTCCAGAACAAAACAAGAGATTGTGGTACAGAACCATAAAATCCTGCACCTAAGAATTTAGAACAGTTAGCCTTTCCTCTGGAAGAATGAATCTAATTGTAGTATGGTATTATTATTGCTTCTGTTCTCAGGCCATATTGCTCCATCACCTGATTTATACTGGGGTCAAGCAGTGTTACAAGAGAAAACTAATGCCTTCTTTTTTAAATTTTTAGTGTTAAATTTATCCCAATTGCTAAGAATACAGCCCAATGGCAATTTGGAAGGGATGGAAGATGTGGTTCCCATCTTGACTGCAGAGATGCTGAAGAGTAGGGGAAAAAAAACACAAAGATACTCCTTTGCAATTTAGAGGCATCCCTCTTTGCTTGCCTCGGGAGCGTTCCCTGTTGGTCACAGGGTATCCCTCAGGATCCCACTGACATACCAGACATCTCTGGCAAAAGAAATCCCAGTGAGTATTGGCTGACAGAAATCTAAAAGACTTGAGAAGATCACTACAGTCTACCTTTGTTTCTTTTCCTATGCTTGATTCAGAAGTTCCAAGTACCCTGGACACTATTTGTCTAATTCATGGTCCTAGTGAGTATCCAGGCTGCAAAGAACTCTGGGAGAGAACTACTCCAGCATCCTTGAGCAATTGCCTATAATCCTGAAGTCCCCAGACCCATTGCTCTACCCAGGTAGCCTGAGTATATTTGCATTTCTATAGTCTTCACCTATGGAGACTCTCATCTTTCTGTAAGCCTTCAGGTCTGGACCAAAGGAGGTGTCTTACTAGCAAAATAGTTTCTGGCCCTATAAACTGCCAAGAGAGGCATCAAGGTGACCTTATTATAAAATGACCCTTTTCCAACTCACGGAAAGCACACTTGGGTATTCTATCTAATTTTTCCAGAGCTTTAAGAAACTGTACTTGAGTCTGAAATTTCTCCAGAAGGGATCTTAAGAGGTATCTCAAGGTACCCCCTTCATACCAGAGATGGATCTCATAGCAGGATGATGGCCCAAGAGGGCAAGTTAAAATACTCCTATAGAAGCAAGTAAACCACTTTAGAATTTCAAATTCATCTAATTTGGTAAGACTGGCCTGACATGGCCATTTTGGGTAACAAATAATTAGCAGGCACTGTTAAGCAACTAAGACCAATGTTGCTGTTTGCAGTGATAATATACACACACCAAAGACAGGAGTGCCTCATTCCTGCAACTATACTTAGCAATAGGACTATTAGTGACCCTAAAATAGACATTCTGTGTACAAATACAACAGGAACCCTTCCTACACAACAGGCAGAGTATAGACACAGGTGAAAGACAAAAATCAGCTGGGGAAGAGAAGTGTGAAAGTATGTCTGTGGGCCTGACAAGGAGACTTCAAAAGGAAGTCATAGCAAAGGCAAGGGGGTAACCAATATCCCATATTAAAGGTCAAACTATTCCTGTGAGGGAGCAGCCACTGTCTGGGGCAGTGTCATGTGGTTTTCATAGTGTGCCTGACCAGTATGCAGACATTTTCTTGCACTTGGTGGGGGCTAAAGCTAACCCCATTGCATACCCAAGTTGTCTTCAAGTGCAGGCACCTTTGTGGACTTTAACTTCCAACCTTCCATCAGGGAACATTGGCCTCAACGAAAAGGAATAGAAACATACAATCAAGTAGATGGCGATGGAAAGTGGACATACCTAGGAGCCAGGGCAGCAAAGGGAGTTTATCACTCTGGTGTTTTCTCCTGGCGGTCGCTCACCAAAAACTGTCACAGGTGGGCACAGGTAACCAGGTTCTTGATGATCACAAACATGCAGAAGGTTTATAGCAGAAAGAGACAGAGCAGATTTATTAAGCAATAGAACACAACACAGAGCATGGGAGCAGATCAACACTGAGCAGAAATTGACCCTCAGTGGCTAGAGGGATTCTATTCTTATAGGGCAGATATTTCCTGGCTCATTTTGGCAGGCTTTTATTGTACATATACAAGTAGTTATATTACTTTTAAGGTATTGTGCATATGGTCTCCCATGATTTTCCTTGATTGCATTCTGGGGGAGAAGAGGCCCACCATGCTAATTGATTATGATGTTATTATAATGAAGCAGGGTCACCGTAGCATCTTCTGTGTAAGTGCAGTCTTGAGTCACCATGATTCAGCACTTTTCCAGATAGCAGAAAGACTGGTCTTAGAACAGGGTCTCTGTCCTGTATAGATGTCCCTTGACCTAGTCCTGGGGCACCACTGGGGTTATTTAATTCCTAAAGAACCAGTCTTAGAATCAGTTCTCTGTTTTGTATTGATGTCCTTTGTCTTAGTTCTGGGACAGCTCCAGAGTTTCCTCACTCCTGACTATCTACTGCCTCAGGGCCTCTATTCAGTCAAGGAATGGGTTCAGACAACCCCACAAGAGTTTTAAGGCTGGGTTAGTCCTTCAAAGTAACCTTGACTTGAGCAAGGGGTCTGCATTTGAGAGCCTCACTGGACTGCAGATTGTTTTTGAGAAGAGGATGACCTTGGGCAATATGGGTCTCTTCAGCTAAGGCAAATTTCTAGAAGGATTAGACAGCTGAGGACTATTTATGGGGAGTTGATGTAGGATAAGTCTCTAGGATAAGTCTCAGTATTTAGGATAGGTCTCTCAATGCTAAAGGGAAATCTGGCTCAGCAGCCCAGCATTTGCTGTAGAAGGATAAGCAGAAGAAAGTATTTAAAGTATTTTTGTATGTGTTTTTGAGATACAGATTTCCACCCCCTCCCTCTCTTCTCTCTCTCTGTACCAGCAGGGAAAGTTCTGGTAGCGTGGTAAGTAGAAACAGCCAAAAGAGTTTCCAGACTTAAGATTTCCATATTTTATGTGCAATTTGGAGACTAGGGTTTGAAGAAGGCAAAGAAGAGGACTGAGGATCCTAGATTTATAAGCAGCTAGTCCTGCTCCTTGGAAGCACTCTAGGAAGAATGCAAAAAAAAAAAAAAAAAGAATCCATGTGGTATTTCTAGAGGGAACTTGGATGTCAGAGTACTCGAGCCTCATGAAATCACTCTGTGAAGAGCTGGATCTGAGCAGGTTGTGCAGATGGGCACAAGGGACTCAGTGGCAAGCATTTGTGTGGTCACACACCATTACCAAAGGGGCCCCTTCCTCCTCACCTGGAATTGGTGACACTGTATAAGAGTATGTCGTCTGTGAGGCAGGAGGGAATCCTAAAACATAACAAGGCTTGACCTTGTCTTACCAGCATGCAGGACAAGGGCTTAGAATAAAAATAATGATAGGTCCTAGACAATGCAAAATTACAGTATTTCTTGCAAACCTAAGTTTCTGGTCTGAGCTCTATAACTGGTTGAAATCTATGTCAAACCAGCTCAGAAATGGAAAATTGAAACTGTGTAACCCCTTCACCAGTATAGAATGTTCCAAGATATTTTCATATCATACTTTAAAATTGTTGCTAACATGGATGGACAGTCTTTGTCTTTATAGAAAGTGAGGGACAGGTGGTAATGTCGATATTGCTAGAGAAATAAGAGGCAGAAAATTACTTGAATAATAATAAAATTCAAAAGTATTTAATAAAAATTAAAGAAAATGATCTGGGAAGTCCAAATGACTTGTAGAAGACTTAAAGATATTGATCCAATCAGAACGATAACAGAAACTCAACTGAAGGAGCCAACACTTGAGAGTTCATCTAAAAAATGGAAGTAATTTTATAAGCACTATGTGCTGTCAATGTTTAATGTTTCTTTTAGAATTTTAATAAAAAATTAGATATGAAATAAACAAAAATTTTTAAATGAATGAGAAAATACCTGGGTACCTCTGCAGGCAACTACATGTCTATTTTTGAGGATTAACAGAGTTTTTGCTGAGTCCAACCTAGAATGTGTTAGAGATTATGTAATAAATATATAATGACTTTAGCCCATTTGTTTCAGTTTTTTGGTGTGTCTATGGAATAGCAGCCTTCTGCACTAGGATATTTATATATTTCAAAGGAATGTTAAATTCTGTCAACTTGAAGTCCATTCAATGTGCTTATTTTAAAAAATTCAAGTATACATTACGTATTACACAAGTTCTCTGGAAAAATCAATGATATCAGCAGGGGAGAAAACAAAGACTCTTAAAGAAAAGCTGAAATCATAAAATAAAGATAGTTTATTAGTGACACTGTATATAGAAAAAATTTGAATTTAGTATCTCAAAGTGTAACAAAGTGTTTAAACTTCTGGGTAGAATTTTGGGAGATGTAACCTAAAATTGCATCATAAAGCTTGTGTTATGCCAGCATTTACATGTAGCAATTTTGTTCACATCCCATCAGTATTGACCTTTATGAATTTCAGGCAAAGTTAAAAGAGGTATCAGCTCTTCTTGGCCTGAATGGAAAAGAAATGTTGATAGGTTGCTACTGGAGGTCATTAAGCTGCCGGATATGGAAATCAATAAAACTATGCATTTATGTAAGAGAAGGCTATTGAACAGAAAATTACCAGATTAACAGTAAGGTTCTATTGAGAGGTTTGTATTCAAGTTAGACTTCTCAGAAGCCCTGTCATGCTCAGAAATAACTATAGCAATATGCAGGAAAACAGATGGAATTTGGCACCATTTCAGACTCTACAGATTGGATGTTATGTATTAAATTACATGCAATTGGGAAATTATGAATGAGTCTTTGAGATATAAAATGTCAACCACTTCCTGTTGCACAGCAATTGGTTTGATTTATAAAGACTTTATCAATAGTGAAATAAAAGGAAATGTATCTACTAAAATATTAGAGCAGAATAGGAAAAAAAGCAGTGAAGTTCTCAATTACAAAGGAGGCCATTTCTTTTCAAATGAAAAATGATTGACATTCACTTAAGAGATGAAAGTAATGAATAAGTTTACCTTCTACAAAATGTAGAAAACATCGTGATAGTTAAAAGACCAATAGACAGAGATACAAAATAAATAATGCAGGACAAAGTCTAGCTTTGAAATGGAAGAAAAAGCCTAATTGCAATTTCTCCCCATTGTTCCAAAGCCAATCTATTTGTTCTCTGATATATCTGTGGATAGTTTATTTTGCTTCTGACTGTGTGGTAATCAAAGTCTTGCCCCAGGCATAGCTAGATACTCAACCTCTGTTTTAGGGAAGCCAATAGTAAAAATAGCCAAGCACTGGGATTTAACTTGTGAACTAAAAATTCAAGGACTGCAGCTTGGTGGGAGTGCTGGTTTTTCTAGGCAGTAATTGCACTAAGCAACACAAAGCATACTTGGTTTATATAGTAATTGAGTCAATGAGCCAATCCACTTTGTATTTACATATCATGTTCTCTTATGTCCCTTATCTTTAAGCCATAACTCCAGGGCTCTTGCTGTTTAATGAAAGTTGCAAATGAAACCTCACTGCAGTAAAAGTTGCCAGAACTTGCCATTTGTCTAAGAGAGCATTTTTGTGATAGTTTCTTGCATCAGAATCCAGGGTTCTGAATGATCTGAATAAGTAATATTGCTTTATTTTTCTTTCTTTAGGAGTAGATAGTATCCCATATCCAGCAATATAATCATGGATGTTTCCTGATCCTAAGTAAACTCTGGATGTTCAAAAGATGTAGAAATGTACTGAGCTATTACCCAGGTCTATTTAGGCTTTTTCTCTGGTTTGCCAAAGCTCTGAAGAGTCCTTTAAAGAGGCATTTAACACATGCTTCTCCTCTGTCCAATTTACTTCAGAGGCAGTTCCTATTATAGGAGATGGATAAACCCCAGAAAGATCTAAACAGTAGTCTCTTCTTTCAGCCCAAACAGAGTTAGTTGACATACAAAATAGGTGTTTAAAGTGTATGTGGAGCAGAGAGAAAAGAGGTCCCCCTTACAAACTTAATGCAAAATAAACAAAAAACACTCTGGAGACAAATATGTAAGCCTTGTAAAATAAAACACATTCTGGGCTTAGTAAGGGGAGACCTTATTCAAAAGAATAATTGTAAGGGGTAAAGGATGACTATTAGAGTAGGAACGAGGCACTGTTGCAGCAGGGGGAATGCTATAACCATAACATCTGCAGAGTCTTGTAACAGCGCAGGAACTTTATTTATTTAATATAACTTTTTCCTTAATTCAAGCTAGCTTTGTCCAGTCTACTAGCACCATGACGTACTACAGGACCCCAACTTCCTTCATCATTATCAGCATCAAACTGTCTTAAGGATAAAGCTACCAGTCTATTGATCAAGGGGACAGAGTTTCAGCTAAACTAAAGATAATATCTTGACCTCAGTTGTGTTTCAGAACAACAGGCCCATGAAAGCTGCAAAACCGTATGGCCACATCCTCTTGAAACCAGGCAGAAGGACACCATGGCTGACATCAGGACCTGATACAATGATCAACTACTCCCTACCCCATTCCTAACCAATCAGGAGATACCACGACCCCAACACCATTAATCACATGATTAATAATTTTCCCTGTATATAACCTGCCCTGTGTGAGCCATTAGGGAGCCAGGGCTTAGAGCATTAGCTCACCTATGCCTCTGGGCTTGTCCACATTTCCTCAAAGAAGCCTCTACTTTCTTTGCTGCAAACTCCTGTTTACATTTTATTTGGCTTTGATGTATGTGGACACACAGGCCCCTTTAGTCCAGTAACAGTTCTAAAAGCTAAGCGAAGAAGATTTTCTTTTATAGAGAGGAATCAATAAAACTAGATAGAGGATAAGATGTGGGGAAGTGGGATGAAAGGTGTGTGAAAAATAAAAGAGGTTCTATGGAAAGGAACCTCACAGGGCGACCTTACCATGAATTTTTCACTGGGCGGGTCATGGTGGGTAGTCATGCCCAGACATTTAACTTTTGGTAAAAGGTTTATGTTTGCCTTAAACAAGCTCTGTCCATTGTTTCTATGCACCTAGGTTAACAAACCTGTGAAATACTATAACTACTCTCAAGAGCACTTAATCTTGTTAACTATCCTGTAATCCAATCCTCGTTTTGATTTCCTCTTCCTCCCTGTAAGTCTTCTTTTTCTACAACGTTTTTCAACTTTTAATTGTTCAAGTACAGTTTTCTGTCTTTACTCCCATCCCAACCCACTTCCCCAGTGCACCCCACCTCTCTCCCATTTCCACCCCCTGCCCCTAGTTTTTGTCCATGTGTCCTTTATACTTTCTCCTGTAAACCCTTCCCCTTTTCCTCTGAAATTCCCTCCCCTCTCCCCTCTGGTCACTGTCAGCCTGTTCTCTATTTCAGTATCTTTGGTTATATTTCGCTTGTTTGTTTGTTTTGTTGTTTAGGTTCCTGTTAAAGGTGAGATCATATGGTATTTGTCTTTCACTGCCTGGCTTATTTCACTCAGCATAATGCTTTCCAGTTCCATCCATGCTGTTACAAAGGGTAGGAGCTCCTTCTTTCTCTCTCCTGCATAGAATTCCATTGTGTAAATGTACCATAGTTTTTTGATCCATTCATTTACTGATGGGCAACTAGGTTGCTTCCAATACTTGGCTATTGTAAATTGTGCTGCTATGAAAATTGGGATGCATAGGTTCTTTTGGATTGGTGTTTCAGGGTTCTTAGGATATAATCCTAGCAGTGGAATTGCTATAATTCTTCTTAAATTCTCTCCTTGATTTCAGATGCATAAAATATTAACTGCAACACTTATTCTCAGGAACATTTGAGATCTTGCCTCCTGGCATATGTGGTCAGTTAAGCTCAGATAAACTCTTATAAAATTTCTCCACAGATTTAGATGATTTTTATGTCAAGAGGTGGTGGGATCTAATAATAGGTCAGAGAAACATTTTTACACTGAGACCAACCTATTTTCCAGTTTTTCAGGAGCGGCCTAAAAGCAGGGTTTGATGCTGTATCAGGTTGAGGGCAGGCCAAAGTTCAAGGACCTGAGGCAAGGATTGAATTATATCAAAATTTGGTTAACAAGAACTTTCTTCTAATTAATTAGTGGGGACAAGCAGTTCAGCTAATTATTTATGGGGAAAAAAAAAAGAGAAGCTGGAGGGTCTGTGTGCATCCTGTGGTAGAGAAGCAAAGGAGCCATCCCAGAGCCTTACCTGAGTGTACAAGTCATACAGGGATGCATGGAACTTTTCAGTGTTTTTTTTTTTTTCTCTTTTTTCCAGAACACATACGGGCGAGGATGTTCCATCTAACTTCATTGTTTATCAGTGCACAGGACTTAGGGAAAATTCAGCATTTTGGTCTTTTATATAAAGATGTATTTACTGACATAAGAATTGTTCACCTTCAATTTTCAGTCTCTAGTGTTATCCTGACACATAAGAGATTTTCAGGGTTTTACAAGGTCAAGGGTAAGATCTCTTATCTTGTACAAGCAATGTTATGAATGTCTTATATATTTTCAACACCATTTCTTCCTTGGCCCTGGCTTACCAACAGGCAGAAGTCTGAGCGTAGGAGTATAAAAGAAATGAAGTGTTCTCAAGCTGTCTTTAAAATACGTAAAGTTAGTACAATCCTATTTTCAACACATTGGACAAGGGGTAGAAGGAGGCCTGTGATTGCTAATTAAGATCACAGACCACCACAAAGGTTGGTTCTTTGGGAGAAGTGTGAATTGATTTTGTATGAACACAAGCCAGTTTAAATTGACTTAGGAAACCATGTCTGCCTCCAACTTTTTACTCAGAGACACCTCCATCATCATATGCACACTGCTTCGATAGATATAATTGAGGTCATTTGTTGTGGTTATTGGTGTCACTTGTGTTACTCTTACCCTGCAGTTTTACACTGATCTGATCTTTCCACAGAACATGAGGAATATAAAATACCCAACTGACCTTAATGGATTTCTTCACTCTTTCATGCTGAAACAAAGGTCCATCGTGTACTTCAAGACTCTACACAACCGGAGATGACACAGTGACTGGGGATTTCAGAAAGGAGAGCGGAAGCTCTGAGCAAAGCAGCACAAATCTTAGGATGGGAAAGAGATGTAGTTTAGATCATTCCATTTCTTATTTCATTTAACCTCTGCTTCACAATGTTTCTTAATGCCCAAAGTTTTATTGACTTATTTATAAATATCTTTCAAAATAATGTTGCTGAATTAGGCCCTTAACTTTTTTCTATGTATTTTTCAGTCTCTATGGGTAGTAGTTTCTGCAAAGTCAGAATGTATTCTTCCACATATCTATCAGTAATGAAATAGCCAAAAACAAACAAAACAGTTTGGTTACAGTGGATAAATCATTTTTTTCCAGCTCACTGATAAAAATGATTATGTCTCTGGTAATAATTTTGATCCTGAATAGATATGGCCTGACTTCCCCAGCACCAGAGAATAAGCGCCCTGCTGTTCTTCGCTGCTCTCCTTGTTGTACCACCTGTTCTCGCCTTTCAAACCTGCAACCCCAGGGACTGATCAATCAACAGATGCCATGGGCTTAATGCCTCCCAAGCACCTCCTGAGGTTCTTCAGGGACCACCCAGGCAAAGTAATTATGAAAGACGTTATTGGTGACTTATGGGTGCTGTAGACAAAAGGTGAAGTGGCAGCAAGGGGCTTGCAAACAGAAATCCAGAACTGCTGCTAGGACTGAGTGTATTCTCAGAAACTGATCCCTAATCCCTACTTGGATTTTTCACTTTCAACACATACACACACAGAGAGACATTCGGTCTTCAGTGAATGCCCAAATGATTTTATTGTAAATACACTTTTAACCATTTCAACAGAAAACACATTTTCCACCGTATTCAAATTTATGAAGTACATATTTAAAATTTAAATATATTTATATTTGCATACAAATATAATTATACACGTCTATAAACTTATATCCTTATATAAATATATGCATTATTATATTAAATATACATTAAATACATAATACATGTATTAAATTACATATTACAAAAAATAATTTTTATGCATATATTTAATTTTTTTTGCTCCTTCTCCTCCTTTTGGTGAGATGCTTGATCATGCCAGTATCATTTCACTCCTGGGTAGATCACCCCTAAAAATGAGTGCTGGCCTCAGATACACTTCCTAACATTTTGTGAATCCTTCACCTAATTAATGAGAGGTGAGTCTCTTAACCTATTGTCCAGGTCCCATGGCAGATTATTAGCACTATTGCTTTGATGGATCTTTTTAAGTGTTCCTCTCGGGAAAGATATTTGAAAGTCACATTTAAATGAAGATCCAAAAATTACTGAACATTAATTCTCTTCTAGTCTCAAATGCTATTTCTGGCGAAGGTTATGGAGGCAATTTTAACGGGAGAAATACACCATTATTTAGTTACCCTGATTCCCAATATGCAGCAAAGGACTTTTGCTAATCTTTTATTCCCCGACCTTCTCTAATGATATAATGGATTTCATTCATCTTGGAAACACAGAGAATGAAGTGAAAGAGAAAAGAACTAGAGCTCATGGAGGTTTATTTTATCTCTTCAACCCAAACACAACCCTCAGGGAGGCGGCATCTTGATCAAAGCATTCACATGCCATGCAATTTAATGTTGTTTCCAAGAAAATCCTTTCCCTTTTCTCTCCCTTGTCTTATCCTCAATTGATACATTAGAGTGAAACCAAAGAGATTTTTTTCTCACATAGAATTAAAAAGCAGAAAGAACCAAAATCCAGTTCACTCCAAAAGGGAGACAAACTCAGAGAGTACAAGTAACTTGCCCAAAGACTTAAGCTTGTTAGCAGCAACCAGGACATGAGAGAAAGTGTCCTGACACCAGTATTCTTCCTCCTGCATGAGGCCACTTAAGGATAACTTATGAATTAGTCATTAAAAAAAATCAAGCACATATCCCATCCTGTTCTGCCTTAAGACAAAAATTTAAAATTAAGGAGGTACAGATGTAAAAAGGAAAAATCATGGACTTGCAATTACATTTAATTTTTCTAAACATACAGTAAAAACTGTTTGTGGAAGAAAAACAAAGGGGAAAGGAGTTTTAAAATGTTTTTAAATTTTACAAAACTTTTAGGTAAAGTTTAACAACTAAAATACTAATTAATGGTGGGGGAAGACCTTAAAAACACAAAGATATGATAAATACAACTTCACAAAGTGTTTCTAGTGTCAAGAAGGCAGGAAACCAATGAAGGAAGAAATGAGAATATTGGTGGGCAAGACTAGAAATGAAGATGCTCTGAATGGCAAAATTCATCTATTAAAAAGGCAAAGAGGAATATAATTCACATATTAAATGAACACAAAGTATCTGTCATCAAATATTGATTTTGCATTTAAGCATCAAAGGGGATCTCAGTCAAAAAAAAACAAAGATAAGCCAACAGTGCAAAGCCACAGAATTGGAGGGAAATGATCAGAGAATTTTATTTCAGGGAAAATGAGAGAATGGTTCATGTAATAGTTAAATAAAAGGCTGATTCATCCCTCTGTATACACATGTAAATCCTATTATCTTCATAGGGAGTTGATGTATGTCCAAAAGAGCTGCTGCTTTCTCCCCTGAGCAAGCAAATAGGACTGTATGAGTAGCAGCATATGGGCAGAGATTGCAGGTGGTGTTAATGAAATCAGGGCACGGATGGGACTTCTTCTAAGATACTCACCCTCAGTGGAAAAGGGCTTGCAGATATAAGCCATGGATCACCTAGTTAGCACAGATTTACATCCATTCCTCAGTGAGAAGAGCACTGAATTTGCCTTCCAGATCTTAGAATTCTACCACAAGTAGCTGCCACAGTTAAGACATGGGAAGTTTTTCAGGTAAGCCCCAGTGTCTATTATATCAGAGGAACAATATTCTCTCTTAGACTTAAAATTAGTATTGACCTTATTTATAGTAAGTCTTCCAAAGTGTATATTCCACACCCTTTTATAATTACATACAATGCTTAAATTAATTTAAAAATGCCACTTTATCTCTCCACATGCACATATCTATTTACTGTACATCTAATAAATAACATAGAAATTCATATGAAGATTTTCCATGGGCACCAGTAAATACCACTACATAAAAGTATACATAACTATAATTAATTGAATGTAGTACTTTAAAGTCTCCCAGAGTCATCAGTGTTAATTTTTAGAACAAATGCTAATCACATACTAGGAGTTAATTAGAAAGCTCTCAGCTGGTAAAAGTTGGCAATTCAAGCTTTATTTGGACTACATACCAACTGGTAAGAGGCTATGGGGTTAATAGAATACTTGCCCCAAAATAACATCTGCCAGTTGTGGTAGCACAGAGGGTAGGATCTAGTTTAATGCTCTGGCCAGATATTGCCCAAATTGTAAAGTACTTTTTTGTAGCCAGGATGCTATGGCCAGCTTACTCCCTGTGTCCACCTTGGGATCCCTAATGAGTGAGGATGTGGAGATTTCTTGGAGAAACTGGGAAGATAATTCGGTCACCAAAGATCAGCTCTAGGACAACAAAATTATAAAAGACAGAGAGAAGAAATGAAATCACTTTTGAATCTCTTATTGGGCAGGTGAAATATTCCTGAAAGGGGAAACAAAAATACCGTACTGAAGAGAGGGCTTCAGGAGCCCAGACTGGATCATGCTAGCTGATTATTACTGAGGAAGCTGACTTTAGGACAGTGCTTTGGCTCATAGTTGACTCCATAGACTTATGTAAACAGTTATGAGGTATTTATGTATTTTATTTTTTAATTCTTAAATATTTTATTGTTATTTTATTACAGCTGCCCCAATTTTTCCCCCTTCAACCTCCTCTGTCCAGGCCACCCCTTCCTCACTCCCACCCTGTTGTTCATGTCCATGGGTCATTCACACATGTTCTTTGACTAGTCCCTATATTTTAAAACACTCTAATTCCTTTTCTTTCTATGGGCTTTCCTATGAAGTGGCACAAGAAGAACTATGCCGTGTGTGTTTGGGGTATATAACGCTTGGGACATCCCTGGGGATATGCCCCACTTATGAATGTCATCAGTCATTCACAGTGCATCGGCTAGAGTGCAACACCCTGCTGGTGTCATTGAAAGTCCATTCTCCAGTTTGGGAACTGGTGACATTAGAGGTTGGGAGAGAAGGGGAAATGCAAAGAAGAAGGCAGCTGGGGGAAAGTACATGAAGAAGCAGCACTGTGTGAGTAGAGTTCTCTCTTCTTCAGAAGAGCAGCTTCCACTTGGGCAGCTACAGATGGTTTGGAAAATTGAAAATCAGAGGTTGTGTCAGGTAAGCAGAAACTACAAGTCAGGCAAGAATAGGACAGAAAACAGGACTGGTGCGAGTGACAGGAAAACACAAAAATAGTGTGGAAGAATCCAGGACGATATCTGCTACGGAAAGGGACTTTTGTTCAATACCCTAGTGCTTGTATTAATTGAAGACAACAAATCAATCCCCCAAACCAGGGAGAGTTAAAAGAGAGTTAAACACTCCTTCCTCTGTGTTCTAGAAACATGTATTACAATGCATAATAAATGAGAATTATTCATCTACTTAACTGTTTCCCTCACTAAATTGTTCGCTTCTAAAGGAGCTGAAAGCATGTCTTCTCCCTCTGCCTGTACCATGCACCTCAAGTAGTTCTTGGCATAAAATAGAGGCTCAAAAATGCTTATTGAAAGAGAAAGTATAAAGGTCCTTGGACGAGGCCTTGGATCAGGAGCAACAGCACTGGGGCCGTGTTAAGGAAACTGGCATTGTAGCTCTGGCAAAAACCAGCCATGAGACCCTGGAAAAACATTTTCTATTTCTGAGACTTATTTTATTATTGGCAAAATAAACCCATTTTTCCAGAAAACTTTACAGTTCTATTCATTTGAAAATAACATATAGGGTTTTATGGGGGTGTGGTTCCTTATAGTAGCTTAATACCAATTTTTACTTGATATGACACCTCCCAAAAGGGTAGAACTTAAAAACCCAAATTTCAGACATTTTAACTCATTTTAGTAAGTATACTGCACCCTTAAAATTAAATCAACTACTGCCTCAATGATAATGTCATGTTATGAGAAATACATCCTTAATCTCTCCAAATCTCATGAAAATAATACTGTTCTTACCATTCCTATGTAAAAACTCTGAGGTTGTTATTATTTTATACTAGTTTCAGTTTTTTCTTTCTTTTATTTTTAATATTCACCCAACAGTATGTTTATTGATTTAGAGAGAGAGGGAGAGGAAAAGAGAGAGAGGAAGAGAAAACATCAATTGATTGCCTTTCATATGGTCCCAGCCAGGGATCCAGCCTGTGACCTAGGTATGTGCCCTGACCAGAAATTGAACCAGCAACCTTTTGGTGCATAGGGAGGTACTCCAACCAAATGAGCCACCCAGCCAGGGCTGTACTAGTTTCATTTTCTGACTGAAAAGATAATTATTAAGGTTATGTGTTGAGCTGATGAGTCCTATTAATTTTCCAGATGACGTCTTTGTAAAAGAAAATAAGCACAAGTGTGAAGGACTGGCTCAGCTGCCTGTCCTCCACAGGACTACAAGCACTCCTAAGCCTGTGGCTGAGCTCAGTCTGCCCTTTGTGATGGATGCAAGTCTGTTCTTGCCGCTGATGATGGACTTAATAAATAGCAGTAGATAAGAAAAAAGTTTTAAAGAAAAAAAATCGCATGTATTTTGAATGTCTTTATTCTTCCAAAAATGAGGGAGTTTTATAAAGACTGAATATTTAAAGTGAATTGTGTAAAAACATATTTATTTGTTTAATTATCTGTGTAAGTCATAGTATAATGAAAATATTGTAATTGTACCACTTTTCAAAGAAACACTATGGAGAAAATTGTAAACATCATGGATGGGGGTATTATGCACACAAAGACTAATAGCTACAATAATGTTATTCAGAACTGTGCTGCTTATTTGCCCCTTAGGGGGTAAATTTGGAACAAATATCTGTAAGGTTTAATCATATGACTATCACTTAATAGGCATTGTATGCAGAAGTCACACACACCGCAGTGAACATTTAGTAATAATTATTTATTTCAGTTATTCTCCTGCTACTTCACTTGTAACTGCAATTGCCATGCTCTCAAACGCAGCAGCCTTTGTATGGCACCTGCCCAACAAGGAAGATGTGCTGGTGCTCATTACATAGAATTAGCAATTAGAGATTTTTTTTTCTTTCAACACTTTATTGCTGAGGCCTTATTCTAAAGAGGAAAAGTAGAATAAAATGAGTAGATAAAGATTTTCTATCCTGAAAACGAGGAATCTCCACTGGTAGTCTTTTTATTAAGGCTTTTACTTGGGGATTATTTGTCAATTATGTTAGAGAAAATGGCTTTTTCTATGGATAGAAGAGCAATCTATGTGTTGTTTGTGAACTGTGCTGATTATTCTACATTTGCCAGTTCTCAGTTCTTTTTTTTTTTTAATTCTCACTTGAAGACAGTTTTTCATTGCTTCTAGAGAGAAAAAGGGAGAGAGGGAGAGAGAGAAACATCAATGCAAGAGAGAAGTATTGATTGGTAGCCTAACATAGGTGCCTAGACCAAAGAACTAAGCCATAATCTAGGTATGTACCCTGACTAGGAATTGAATATGCAACCTTTCAATTATGGGACAACACTCCAATCAACTGAGCCACACTGGCTAGAGTTGTATTTGCCAATTCTTTTTATATATTCTTTTCTAATTCTGCTCTATGCCTCAGGAGACTAACTCTTGTGCATTGCATCTCCCACGTGCACCTGCCAGTCTCTGGGTACCATGTTGTTCCTATATTTCCCTTAACTTGTCCATAACTCTGAACTGCCACTTTAATGGAAATTTCATTATTTAAACCATCTGAGGTGAATTCTGTCTTTTTCTAAGACACTAGCCATAAGTCCTAATGTTCTTAATAATAGTTAATGACACATGATTTTTAGAATGTTGAGTTGTTGCTTGATTATAGGTGAAATATTGATGTTACAGTTATCTGTGTGCTATTTCTTTCTATAACAGGGTACTGGATACCATGGTACCCTACCAAAATAAGTAAATGACTAGATTAAGTAGAGATAAAAAGTACTTGCTCTTTGTTTCAATTCAGACTAACTCTGAGAGTCATCCCAGCTCCAGATCTTGCCATGAGTTGGCTAATGCCTTATTACTTACTTCACATGGGTCAGCTTCTTTCTCTGTCTAATCTTGCAGATCTATCTCCTGAGAGCAGCCCCCAATAAATTTTCTGCATGCAACTCTCAGTTTCTAAGCATTTTCCCCCAAGGAATCCAATCTCGGTTTGCAATGACTGAGGTCACCCTGGACCTGAGTTAGTGAAGGAATATAACTGCAGCCCCAAATTCAGCAAATACTTAGACCATGACTACAAGAATCAAACCCTCCTATAGTGTACATTTAAAAAAAATTGTCATAGCCACTAATACAGCTATTACTGATGTTACTGAAACAGCCAATGTTGTTCTAGAACAGCCATGGGGTTTGATTGCCTGCTGTCAAGAAGCGTGACTCTCTAAGCAAGAGTTTGATGAAAAAGAAAAGGGGTTGTTTTTTTAAAGGTTATATAGATTTTAGAATAATGGCAGATTTATGCCATTAAGTCCTGCTTCCTTTAAAAACACCCCAAAACAAGTAGCCCTGACTTCCTTTATCAAACCAGGCCAGTTTCAGAATACGCCACTCAGAGGTACCACCTTTCAGAAAAGCAGAAGTCTGAAGCTCAACATTCCCAGTCACAAGCATCTCTCATGTCTCTGTGTGACTGGCCAGGCAGGTCCCCTCAGCACTGCCAGCTCTGCTGCTACCTTCCACAGGTGGACCTCCAGGCAGACTTCCAGGCTGGCTCCCCAACCTCATGGCAGCCTTCTCTGCAGACCTCTCTCCAGACTTCATGGCTGATTGACCATCAGACTTCCTGCTCCAATTTTAAATGCTCAGTTCAGAACTTCCTGCATGATCTAACATTGGGCTCTTCCTAGAGTATTTTAATGTCTGCCATTTCGGTCAGCTCACCATTGTCTTTGACCCTCTTTCGATTGCCATCTTTAGTCAGGGCAAGAATTCCTCCTGACACACAGGCATCTGGAGAGGGCATCTACCCCCCTCCCCTGGAGCTCACACAGGCTATGAGCTTTCCCCCTGGCTATGTCACAAGTCACTGCACGTTCTCATGGTCACTACACAATTCTGCAGCTTCTGAGATCTTCCTTTCAGGAAGGCATGGGCTGTTAACCTGCCTTTGTTATACAATGTATGTTAAATGCTGTACTTTCTGATCTGTGGGCACCTCTCCTGCCCCTTTCATGCCCCCCTGAAGGATTTGGGGGTGACAATGGGCCTCCCTCACCCTCAGGGACCCATGCTCTGTACCCCATTACACTGGAACTAGAAAATACACTTTCTTCTTTCTAGTGTTAGAGCTCTTTTTATTAGGCAACCCCAGAGAATGACTTCAGTCTTGGAGAAATTGTGTTGTGTTCCATCAGGGGCTGGGTGGGTAGACATTTGAATTGTACCAACCAGTTACCTCCCAAGTCATCTCTCTTGTCTCCTCTCTTTATTATCTCTTATTTCAAGAATGTGCTTATCATTGCCTGTTGTAATGGGTTTGTTCCATGAAACCCAATGAGAGCATAGGTTTCTCCCTGAGGCAGTCAGCTTGTTATGATTCTTAGGAGTGAAGCAAGTCAGTCTTGAAAGAGAGCTGATAAAAAGCAATCACTGAGTCAAAAAATTCCAGAAACAGGCTTAAAGTTTGAATTGCAAAAGTAATAATATTGATAGGGATGGGTTGGGGAAAAAGCAGGTCAGCAACAAATGAGGAGAATTCTGGACATCTGCACAAAAACTCTTGGGCTTTAGAGGCTTGCCTACAAGTGTGTTGATAAAGGTGGATAAAGCAGAAAATTTTAAAAAAGATTATTACTATCCTCATAATCTCTCTTCTCCCAATGACTCCTGAAGCAAGAATCATCAGTATGCTGATGACTGCTTTCAATGAAGATCCAGGGAGGCTCACAGGAGCTACAAACAAGGTACTTGGTGCAAGCTACTACAGTAAGTTAGAATGGGAGACGAAACCAAAGCCTTAGCAGCACAGAATGGGAAAGGAGGAAGCAGAATGAAGAAGAGGGCATGGAACCTTTAAATCTATGACAATGTAAATAGCATAAAGAAAGAATGTCAGCATAACATGCATATAAGATAACTGGGTATCTGAAATTACATTTTAATGAATTAAGTCTATTGAAATGACCAATAATACTTTTAAGGCTTCTTTATAAAATCAGCCTCACACAACTCTTAGTGGACTCTTTCTGTGTATAACAGTATGAAATGAAATCAAAACAGAGAAAAAAGATGACTATAGTTAGTGATTGAAAAAAACCTAAATGACCAATTTTCTTTGGAAATATACGTTTAAATATCATAGCTTAGAAACTCCCATTAGTCTCTGGAAGGTTAACAATAGAATAATGCAATTTTCTTTGCGATGATAGGATTGCTTCACATACTTAATATAAACAAAAGATACAATTGCTCAATAACAAAATATGTTCATTTACCTTGCATTCTCCTCAACAGTCTAGCTATAAAAAAGAAAAAAGTAATCTAAGGTTAGTCTTTCATGGAAATGCGTTTTTAATGAAAAATAAATCTATTTTAACTAGTACCCATTTAAACAGATTCAGAGTAAGAATCCTCTTTGAATTTAGGCTAATAACTTGAGGTGAATTCTAAGTACTTGTTATCTAAACAGATTTTTACCAAAAGATTTGTTATTAAAGCGGGCCAGAATTAGAGGGATTAACCCCACAAGTATGGATACTCAGAAACACTCTTAATGAACTACAACTAACTGTAATAACCATTTTTCATGGTGGTTTCTGCCCAATTTAATCACATCCATGGAGGTAATATTTCTAGGAAGGGGTGATCTTCAAGTTTTCTTTCATTTTAGAAACTCTCAATAATCTTCCAGGTATTTTAATCTCATAATGCTCTATACCAGTGGCCATGTTTTTCCACAGCTTTGCAATAAGAAATAGCAGGTTTGTGTTCCATTTTCCTAGGAAAGCTGTTGACAAGGGTAAGGCACCAGGTACCTCCTGTGGTGTGCTTCCGCCATACCAACTCATTCCCATTATGGGTGCAGGGAGGGGCCATGGAAGCCTGAAATCTAAGATGCCCCAAGATTTCCACGCCATTGTGTACAGGCCTGGGGAAACTTTCCGCTGGAGTGTGAGCAAGACCTGTGAATACGAGGGGATTGTTTCTCCTTTGAATAAGTTGTTCTATGAGGCAAAGTGATGGAAGTGTTACTCTTTACTCCTACTGGACTTAAAGAAGAACGCTGGCATGTTGTGAAGAGGGTCATATGGCAGGGAATAGTAGGTAGCTTCGAAGAGCTGAGGGCCTCAGTCGTACTAGTGCAAAGAACTGAATTCTGACAACAATTGTATGAGTTTAGAAGAGAATCTCAAGCTCCAGAAAAACAATCTCAAGTCCAGATGACACCTTGGTTTTTACCTTATGAGACCATGAGCAGACGACTCAATTAAGATGCCTGATTTACTGGAGATAATAAATGGATGTTGTTTTAAGTTGCTTAGTTTGTGTTAATTTGCTACAAAGCAACAGAAAAGTAATACAGTGTACAGGCATGGGAATGGTTCGGATATTGAATAATGTTAATGACTTTCATGTGGTATGCATATAAATTTTTTGGAGTTTCTCAAAGCTGCCTTGGCATATGTCCTGTTAGCAAAGAAGGTGGCAATACTGCCTGATGGATAAGAGAATGGACCATGGAGTGAAGTTACAGAGTTTGAATTATCATTCTGCCACTTAATTACTGTCTAAATTCAAATAAGAAAATTAGCTTCTTTGTGCCTCAGCTTCCTCATTTATAAAACAGAGATAATAATAGTTCCTAGGGTTTTTGTAGTTATTAAATGACTTAAACCATACACAGTGCCCAGCTGGGTGCATAGTAACCATGCAATAAATTTTAGCAGTTAGGAGACTTACGTTGCAAGAATAGAAACTTCAATACACTAGCATAGATGAATGTTTTTTTCTTTTTGTCTCAGGTAATAGAATAGTAAATGGGGGTAGTTTCATTATGATGCACTGGGACACAATGTCATCAGAGTACAGCTATCTATATCTTTTGTTGTTCTTTCTTCTTTCTGTTGTCTTTATGTATTTTCTGGTACCCCTAATAGTAGTTAGGTGATTTTAGTAAACACAAAGGTCATATTGTTAGATCATATCTCATCTCTGTGAAAAAGAAAGGAAGGAGGAAAGGAAAGAGGAAAGGAAGGAGAAAATCAGAAAAAGAAGAAAGGATGAAAGAAAAGGAAGGGAGGAAGGAAGGAAGGAAGGAAGGAAGGAAGGAAGGAAGGGAGGGGCCTCTTTTTTTTCCCAAAAACTCTAGCAAATGCCTCCTAGTGTTCAATAGTTTTGACTGAAATATACATAAACCCAGAACCAAGGAGAGGAGCCAGGGAGATAGAGCAGGATCCTCTAAGGCACTCATATTCATTTCTTGAAATTGAGAGTGAGTCGATTCAATCCTGTTTAAAATTTATGACTAAGAATTGAGAGTGTGATGGTTTCTCAAAAGAAAAACAATCCATTTGTTATGGAACAAATCCTGTATCCCCAATAAATAATTTTTTAAAGCTCTAACTTCCAGTACCTGTTAATGTAACCTTTGAAATGCTTCTTGAACTCAGGGTCACTGGAAACTCAGTAAATAATTTGGTTTCCCTCCTTCTTTAGGAGACTTTCAAGAAAATTAAAGAAGAGATTCCAAAGGAAGAAATATAAAAGTGTATGAAGTGAAGTCAGAAATAACTCCTCAGAAATGAGTAAAGTCACCACAGGGCCTTCAAAGAATTTGTTTTGGAAACCATTGTACATACCCTAGGGCCCAGAAAGCATTATACACCATCAATTACACAGACACTTTAAACTGAAGTAGCTAATACATATAAACTTTACTTCTGTTCCTCTTAACACAAAGTATGTGAGCATGTGTATTCCTGTATTGGAGAAAAAGAGAGGAATACGGAAAAAATACCTCAATCTACAAAAAGTACCTACTATGTGCCTAGCTATTAGTTCACTTGATCACTACTACGACAAGACTGTTAGGCAGATATCTGTGGCTATATTATGAGTGAAAAAAAGGATAAAGTTCAGAATGTTAAGGAAGGTTTATAATATACTGTTGTAGGCTGAATATTGGTCCATAAAATAATGAGGATCTAGTCCCAGGAACCTGGAAGTTTTGCCTTATTTGGAAAAAGTCTCCTTACATATGTGATTAAGAATTTTGAGATCGTGAAATTATCTTGTATTATGCAGGTAGACCCTAAACACACTCACAAATGTCCTAATAAGAGAGACACAAAGTCACATGCAGGAGAGAAGGTGATATGAAGGTGAGAGCAGAGATAGGAATGCTGCAGCCACAAACCAAGAAATTCCAGCAGCAACCAGAAGCTGGAAGAAACAAGGAACATATCCTTCTCTTAGGGTCTCCAGAGGGAGTACATTCCTCCCCAGTAAAACTGTTTTCAGACTTCTGGCTTCCAAAACTGTAGTCAATATATTTCTATTGTTTTAGCCACCAAGTTCATGGTAGTTTGTTACAGTAGCCATGGGAAACTAGCATCTAGCCAATAATTATTAGTGCTTTGCCATGTGACAAACTCTGTTTAAAAAGTATTATGCAACAAACCTAAGAAGTAGGTAGTGTCAAAATTCATATTTTATAGTACAGGAAACTGAAACACAAAAGATTACGTTGTTCAGGTCACACAGCTAGTGAGTTAGGGTAGATGTCAGAGGCTCATGGGGAGGCCAAGAGAAGCCTAAACCCAGTATCAATATGCAAGTTTTTGTCACTGTATAAGAAAGAATTCAAGAGTAAAACAGAGAAGGTCAGTAAAACACAAAGATTTCATTGAAACAAAAGTACACACTCAGGTTGGGAGTATTGGCAGGCTTGAGAAGTGAGTCACCCAAAGGGTCTTGGGAGGTAGGCTTATATTTTGGGCTAGTGGAGAGGACCTCATGAGGGGTGGAGCTGGGGAATGTGGAGGCAGAGTGGGTGAGGCACTGCCTTACCAACAGGAGGAGGGGTTTTGTCCTTATTTGGTTTTTTCTGGAACTATCATGGCATTGGCGCATATCTGCAATGCTAATGATATTATAATGGATAATTGGCTACAGGTCATCTTTTGTTCATGGCGCCTGGCCCAGCTGGATGGAACTGGACCTTATTTGTTTCTGTGGTTTTCCTTGCAAGCCTGTTTCCATGTACAGGGAAGGGAGGAGAGACCCAGGATTTCAATCTAACTATCCTGCTTCAGGGTTACAAATTATATCAGTTTGCCAAAAATTGTCCCAGTTATAGCATTGAAATTCTTGTATTTCAGGAAATCTTTCCATCCCAAAGAAATCTGGATGGTTGATCACCCTATAGAGAGATTTGAATCCAGACAGCCATATGTATATAGGATGTTCTTAACAACTCCAGCCCATACCTTCCATTTCAATTACTGTCATTTGGGTAGTGAAGCATGACATGATTTGAATCCCCCATGACTGGTGTAAAGCCCAGGCATTGTTATACTGTAGCACACCACCAGGCATTTGGTGGAAGATTTACTTTGCATTCAAAGAATAGAAACTACTCTCCTAAGGAATGTGGCAGCAGGCTGCCTCCCCAACCCAACCCCACTGTCAGAACCACCTCTCAAAGTAGGTCTTTATTTATCCAGAAGTTTCCATGGAATAAGGGCAAAGTTTCTATTCCCCATGGGCTTCTGTCTTGAAATAAGACTTAAGACTCACTAAACTCTGAGTGAAAAGACAGAAGTGACAGGTTAGCTAACTCACCTGGTCTATGATACTGTGACTCAACCTCAGCACTTTATTTCAAGTCAGGTCAATCTACAACATTGAATGCTCCTTCTGCAGTATGGATTTTTTCTATAAAAAGACCTTATAATTCTACTGATATCCATTTTCTGATGGCTATTGCTCTTGTTAAAAGTCCTATGCCACAGCTAAAGTCATCTTTAAGTACATTACCAGTCATATTAGAAGAATAATTTCAGGTATTCTCTTGCATTTCCTTAACCTTCCTGAACTAAAAGCACTTTACTTTTTGGAGGTATATCAGAAATAAAGAAAGAAGACCACTATAGGATGGATTTCTACTTTTCTAATTCAGTCCTCTTAACTCTCCCCTCCATCCATGCTTTTCCCCTCCCCCAGAAGTCTCCCTTATCCTTCATAGTTCCTCAAATCCTGTCTTCTCCAGAAAGGTCTTCCCAACCTTATTTATACATAAATAATAGTAAAATAAAAATTTATACAATATTGTAATATTTTACTATGTGTCAAATACTGTGCTTTATAAGTAGATAGATAATCTTAGATTAAATATACATGTAATCTTATTCAATCTTCACAGCCACCCTATGAAATACATAGTATTCTAATTATCTTAATTCACATATCAGAAAATTAATTCACAAAGAAATTAGATAATTTGCCCAGAGTTGCAATGCTCAAACCCAGATCTGTGTTCCCAATCTGTAACCACATCATGATAATTCTCCATTCATTGAGAATGCTACTGTGTGGTGGTGGAGCATATATTCCTGATTATTGTTAAATAACTTTTCATATGCGTGTCTAGTTTATCCCAGATGTATCTAGAAACTCCTAAATCATAAGAACTCTACTCTATGCCTCTGAATCTTCAGCACTTAGCATAGTATCTTTCTTAGTATAAACACTGGTTTTTATGCAGAACTAACATGATAGCTTGGAAGAAACTCAAGTACAGGAAGCAGGTGGCCTGTAGATGGTGGGAATAGCCCTGAGTCGAAAACGACAAAGAACTGAAGTCTACCAAAACCCCAACTGAGAAAGGAAAGATATTCTTACCTAGACCTTTTGAAAGGCAAGAGTCTTCCCAGATTTATGAACAATAGAACTGTAAATTAATAAATTTGTGCTATTTTAAGCCATCAGATGTATGATAATTTGTTATGGTAGCATAGAAAAACTAATAGAGTAAGTATCCAATAAATATCTTCTTTTGTATATAAAAGGTTCAACTCAATCTGGTGAGTTGAATGGGAGTTTGAAAGCATAATATGGTACAGCCTCCCTTCTTAAGGCACAGAAATTTCTCATTTAAACAGGACTATTTCTTATCAAGTATATCACATGATAAGGGATAAAGACAGCATTGCTTCCCTCTGTAGGCAATTTCAGTGCTTAATCATCCACATGCTAAAGAAGTTCTCCCCATGTCCAACACAGCTCTTTCTTTCCATTGATTTAAGATTATTCTCTCTTGCCCATTTCCTTGTGGACACAGGTATAACTGGTCAGCATCCACCTACTCTATGTTCTACAAATTCCCAGATAGTAATCAAGTTTTCCCTTAGAGATCTTCTCACCAGAATTTAACTTTTTCTTTAGTAACTTTTTTATTTACATAATTATTTTATTTCCTTTGTTTGGAGACCTTTTTAAATGATGAAATAAGTGGCAATATATTTGGTTAGTACTCAGGCAGGGCTAGAATTATAAAACAGATTCATCACTTGCAAACCGTTTGTAGTGACAAACCATGCAACTTCCACAGCTGTAATATGTTGTATGGGATTTCTCAGATTAGGTAAATATTTGTTCAGCAATAATTCTTCCTGGCTGCTTTTGATTTGTTTGGACCACAGCTTATAAAATTCACATTGTTTTGTAAAATCTCTGACCAAAAGAATTGAAAAGGAGAGAGAGAGAGAAAGAGAGAGAGAGAGAGGAGATGAGAAATTACATTTTGAATGAAAAGACATTTTTATAAAAGTAGATATCTTTTCTAGAAATTTTTATAAAGATATTCCTCTATATATATAAGGGCCAGCCTTTCCCAATCAAAGATTTGGCTCCTCTACTTCCTTCTAAATCTCAGTCAGCATTTCAAAAAATCAATATGCTTTAACAATAATTCATAACTCTTTCTGTGTTGCCTTTGTTAGCCATTTGGAGCAGGTATATCTTGCTAGCTGAGTTTTTAGGAAAATACTTAACAGCAAAACAGGATACACAAATCACAAGTGCAGAGTTCTAAGAAGCCTGCTTATTCTGCTGGGTATTGTAACAGTGTGAGCCAAGCATATCCAACAACTTTGACATAAGCAAAATCAGAGTCTTCTCTGGAAAAAGCAATTGGCCACCTGCCTAAAGTTCTTGTTGTGCCCCTAGTGTAGAAAGGTCATGGGTCCTGAAGAAACACACTATCTTCATTGATCTAAGTCTATGGAATACCATCTATGCTCCTTGACCCTTAGAATGCCAAAGAGCCTCTTCAATTCATATACATGCCAAAATGCTTTTTGTAGAATGAATGAATGAAAGAAATATCTTTTAGAAAATATGTCCTTGTGATAGTTTTATGTGTCAACTTAGCTGGGCTATAGTATCCACTTATTTAATCAAACACTAATATAGGTGTTTTTTATGAAGCTATTTTGTACCTATGGTTAACATCTACAATAAGCTGACTTTAAGTAAAGATTAGCCTCTGTAATATGGGCGGGCCTTGTCCAGTTAGATGAAAGGCTTTAATAGCAAAGGTAAGTTTCCTTGAAAAATTCTGCTTCAAGACTGCAACATCAGCCTCTTCATCAGGAGTTTCTAGCTTGCCAGCTGCCCCACAAATGTTAGCCTAGCCAGCCCACAGCTGTGTGTGAGTCGTATGTAGCATAAATACTAGTTTAGTTTCTCTGGAGAGCTCTAAATAATGCAATACTGTTTTTCAATGTTTGTAGATAATATCAGGGTTTAAATACATAAATTGATTGTAAATAGATTCCTGCTTAATAATATATGTCACTATATAGTTTTACAATTGATGAAAAATACTAAAATAATATGAGTACTAATCAGATATGTAAATTGTTGACATTAATCAAGGGTTTCTATACTGAGAAAATTTGGAAACTGTAAAATGACCACTCAGTTTGGGAAAAAAATTTCACCAACTCTATAGTAGAACAGACCATACACATGACTAAAAGGTGAAGAAGAATGAGAACCTGAGTCTCAGAGTTCAAAATCATAGGCTGCTTTCAGCCAACTGCTGAGCTGCGGTTATATGAGCGGCCTTCAGAACCAAAGCCCCTCTTCCTTGCCCTACCATTTGTCCCAGTATTACAACTGTCTGTAATCCCTCAGAAGCTCCAAGAAGACTCCAGTCTCCACTCATAACAGTCATAGCAATAACTACCATATCCTGAGTGCATCCTATGTGCCATGACATTTTATAGAGGATCCATGTATATAAGTAAATCTCAAAATCCTGTAAGATAGGAGTTATTTGTAATACTTGTTTTACACATGAAGAAAAACAGACCTTGGAGCAGCAATTGCCCAAAGTGACTTTAGTTTTATGTTGACTACTGAGCACTCACTGTAGAATTAATTACTTGGTGAATTAGGTAATACAGGTGCTCTAAAGAGAATTTGATGCAAATCATGTATTTAACAGATGAGGAAACTGAAGCCAAGACAGGTAACTGGCTTGTTCCATAAATACAGATAATTAATGCATTGTCACTACCAGAAGCCAACTTTTTTAACTATTAGGTGAGGTCATCGTAGATTTCATGTTTCTGCTCCTAACAGCTATAGCTTCCGAGGCTCTTTGTACTGGCAAGATATCCATGCCCTGGCTAACCAAATACCATGCTCGGTCTGTCAGAGAGGCAGGGAAGTTAGTTGCTGACCAAACCACCTCTACCCACAATCAATGCAGTCCCCAACAAAAATAGATCATTGATGATTTCATTCTTCTTTTGATTAAAAACAACAAACCTAAAATTCCTCTCTTAACCCATTCAATTAGAAGGTATGTATTTGAGTTTATAAATCTTATTTAAACCCTCCCAGTATGTGTGATGTTTGCATAGAACATGTGTAACTTCCTCTCCAAAACCGGGACCCCCCCCAACCAAATTGTGACTGTTCCCCAGCCAGTGATACAAATATTTCTTACGCCTTTCAATTCCCTAGTTAAGAACTATTTTTAGAAGAGTTAACTGGAAAAGCTAATTTTTGGTGAGAGACATTATCTACAAATTAAAAGGACCCTCAGGTTATATAATGTCTAATCACTGGTCTGTACACCTGAAACTAATATAATATTGTATGTCAATTATAATTGAAACATTAAAATGATTTATAAATAAATAAAATAAAAAATTAAAAGGAAAATGATACAAGCTTTATAGAAGTGAATTAAAGATCAGCAGTAGCGCTGGCATTTTGCTGAATACATAGATTTGGAACTAAAAGTGCACATCTTAGGTGTGTCTGTTGGACAAAGTATAATAGAATGAGCAAGCCTCAAAATCAGAGCAAAAATTCTAGGTTGAAAATAAAAGTATAGAATTCCAAACTCTCAGAAATTCTAGAATTAACAAATTTCCTGGCCATTGGAACACCTGAGTATCCCAAGTATAAATTATCTATTCATATGTTGTAGAGAGGTCTCTAAGCAGTGACCTAAATAGAGCCATTGGAGGAACCCACCAATCGATAAGCAATTATCTGTAATGAAGATAAATAAGCTTCACTTTTCCAAGAGTAATATGAAAAGAGCTATAAGCTTCTACCCTTTCAAGCTCTGGTTCTTGGCCTATAGAGATCATCTTCATCCATCCAGAATGTAAGCCTACAAAATTATACCACCTTCAATAACCAAATACATTGTCTCATCTCCTGAAATCCTCTAGCATTAGGGGAAATAATTAACTAGGTACATTTTTAACCTGCCATTGTGATAATCAACTTAAACCTCTTCACCATATACCAACTCCAGTGATTTTCATCAGATTTTTCCAATACTTCAAGTATCTCCCTGCACCAGGTTTATTAGAATTTGGGGGGGGAGGGTTGTTTTTTTGTTTTTGTTTTTTCACTTGAATACTTTCTTCTTAACCTTCAGGACCACCTAAATATACTCTTAGGAGTGGATTTCTCTGATCATACTCCCTAAATTAGTTATTCTCACCTGTTATTCTCTATCATAAGCACATTCATTTTCTTTGTAGTTCTTATCGCAGTCTGCAATTATTTGTTGGCTTCTTTTTTCTGTTTTCTTTTGTAGAGAGTAAGCTCATTGAGGTCAGAAATTTTTATATCCCCAGATTCTATCAAAGTAACTCACATAAAATAGACATTCAATAACTATGGATCAAATAAATGTTCTGACAAAAATATAAATGTGCAAAAATAAAAATTGTACATTTATGTTTGGTCTGTGCTCATAGACCTGGTAGATATGTGCAGTTTTGAAGACTGCTTTTCCTTGTTCTGTACAGACATATATTAAGTTTTGGGCATTTTATCTAGAATTTTTTTATAAAACAGACATAATATATATAGTTAGTTTAGCATAAAATTCAGCACCACAGAGAATTACAATTCTTAAGAGACCTTAAAAGTTAAAAAGGAATTTGGTCCTGACTATGTAATCTTATGCTAGTTATTTAACTTACATAAAATGCTTAAGTGCTTACGTTAATTATTTTAGTTTCCTCCTCTGTTAAATGGAAATAACAACAATGCCTTCCTGATTAAAAAGGTTATTCCCAGGATAAAAATAAAAAGGCATATAAAATTTTCATATGACAATAAAAACTCAAAAACTGGTGGATATTTATACTCTGATCATTTCAACTGACAAATGCTGTTAAGACAGAAGAATATGGTGAAGGATTCAGACAGAGAACATGTATGCATGACCCATGGACATGAACAACAGTGTGGAGATTGTGGGAGTCAGGGCAGTCTGGAGGAGGGGGGCAAAAGGGAAAAATTGGGACAACTGTCATAGTATAAACAACAAAATTTAAAAACATAAAAATTAAAAAAGTATAAAAAGGAAGGAATCTAGAGGTAACACATTTACATGCTTACCTTTCTCTAGATGACATTTAAATAATTTTTACAAAACTCAATATGGCAAGAGACATAATAGTATTTTCAAAAATTTATATGAATTACAACAGGATATCTTATCCATAGTTTTTCAAATGCATATGGCAAATTTTAATGCCTTGACCCAGTTGAACCCTTGATGTTTTCTGTATGGCATTAATGAGAACATTTTCAAGAGCTGATGATTCTCTAATCCTAAATACAGATTGCATTCATTAACCAATTTGCTAATAACCGAGATCTTAGAACTGCCATATCAGCACTATTACTCTTCTGCAGCAACCCTTCTAGAATCTCACATTTCTCCACCAGGTGAGGTTGGGATGCACACGGTTTAGTTCTCCTATCTTAGGTCTTTTTTTCTCTTTGAAAGTCAGTGAAATACTTTTGTAGATAATGCAGTCTTCTGCTAATATCTCAACAGTAACTGAAACTTACAGTCCAGCTAATGATATGACCTTCCAAACTCAACTTCAAACCTTTCTGCATTCTTCTGAGTACTTTTAAGCTTATCTCTTTCAGTGCTTCTTTGTGACTCCCATCAGCAAAGGTTATTGATGTAATCTCAAAACAGTAGGAAATGGGACATATTTGTCAAGAGCTAGTGTTCCAGCTATATATCACATTAGCAATTTTAAAAATTCCATTTGCAAGTAGGAAATCCTGTTGGTGAGATATTTATAAGAGGATATTCTTGCCCATTCACAATTTAAATTGAAAAATCAGAAGTGAAAAGAAGATTGTTTTTCTATATCTATAGTAGAGAAAAGTAAGGCACTACTATCAGTAAAGTTGATACTGGCTAAATTCAGTTTTGTATGCAATATAGCATGTAAGAGTATATAACAAAGTTAGAGTAAAATGATGTCTATTAACAGTGGTAACTTTTAAAATGTATCTTATAAGTAAAGTATAATGTAGGAGAACTAAAAATATATTGGCATTATCATCTAGACGGTAGCCATAGTGTACTCTCTCCAGCCAGTGTCTTCTCTTTTCTGGCTTGTTTAATTAATAAAACAACTTGAAAACTGCAGGCTGATTTCTAAGGTCATCTCTACGCCCACCATGGGTGATATGTGGGCCAAAGATCTCTGAACCCTCCACTTACTCTGCCTTTAATGGGGACTGAGCATATTTGCACAATAAGGCATAAGGTTGGTCTTTGAAAGGCAATATATATATATTGAGTGAGAAGGGTTTATTTGTGTTGTCATAAATACAACTATGGACTTTTGAAACAAATAGGGTTTTGGAGCATTGGTTTCAAAAAATAAATGGACTTCTTGGGTTGGGGCACAATAGGTAAGGTCAAACAGAACTGGTAACGTAAAGAAAGAACACGGACTAGAAAAGAAAGAAGGAAACTATCAGATACCTTTTGGCAAACAAATACTTTTCCATATGCCCTAAACTCTGGAAACTGTGTCTGCAATTCACTGTGAATAATTATTGACTTATTTCTGGTGATGAGCTGAGCCCATAAACCCTTCCAGAGAATTACAGTTCTCCGGAGAATAAACCAAATTTACTCCAGAGAATAAACCAAAGTTTATAAAATTATTAATTGGTGAGTTGTCAGGTGAATGAAAACAATATGTACAGCCATATTCAGACTTAAATGTAGAACTTTTTTGGCCAAGAGTTTTATAGGCTTTGCCTAATCATTCCAGACTATTCATAGAATGGGTCACTGCTAACTGTGTTAAATAGCTCAAAGTAATATTTCCAGTTACTGAAAAAGGACATAGTAGCAACATATTATTTTAATCTAATGGTTTTTATTCGTTCAATTAACCCATCTCCCCTAAATGTAAATCTGCTGAGTGACTATTATTAAAACAGCATAATTGAATGGTCAGAAAAGATTACCTTCTATCACTAGGCCTGGGTAGGTACAGTCATCATCTAAGGCCAAAGACTTTGCCTATATTCATCACTAATTGAGATAAATACAAGATAATTCTGTGTAGAATTACCTATAACCAAATATATATGGAAACCAAGTATATACAAAGTAAAACTATATAAGACTTAACTTCATTACATAATTTCATTTTTTTCTGTTTATATAGACCAGGCTTAGTGTATGAAGAGATAATAGCCTCTCTTTCAATAAAAAGGCTTTATAACATTGAGAAATTTATTAATTACAAGCATTTGGTTTTTCAAGCTGCCTTGTATTATTTGTCTATTTTCCTTAGGATGTCATTTTCCCATTTCTGAACATTACTGCTGCTTTAGGCTAGTCAATAAAAATATTATTTCCTCCCTATAAATGTCTGTTTTGATTTACTTTTGTATTGTTTCTTTAACCCCTACTCAGTTTTATCCCATGGTGATGTTTTTGAGCTGAAAAGGGTAACTTTACTTGGCATTATTCTGGTAAGTATTGCTGACAGGAAGCTGCACAGTTTTAAACCAAGTTCAGCAATGATAAAATAAAAGAATAAGAAGAAGGGAGCTAATGTTACTGAAAAAATGTCTTTCAGTCATCTAACCCTTATGGGATACTATTCCTCATGTATGAGAGTAAATATTTTTGCTTCAGCCTAATAGGCACTATAGGAATAAAGTTTGAGCATTGAAATATTATTAAAGGAGCATACTATAGCAAATGGAACAGATTTGTGACCACAACACTTGTGGTTATTTTAATTACCAAAGTATGCTGTAAAATCAGTTGCATGATTCTTTCTGGAACAAAGGAATTTGCTGAAATGTTTCAGCCAGTAAGAAATTGTCACATTCAGCTGAGGGATGACCTTCAAACAAGAACTTGCAGTGGTTCTCCTGCTAGAGAAAAGGAGCTCAAAACAGGCAAACTGAACTGAATGGAATGTGTGGCATAACTGAAACAAACGCTTCTTTTCTTATGAGTCTACCCCAACCACCATTATCCTGCACGCTGTGAGGGAACACTGAGAATCACACAGATCATCAACATTTAAAGATCAAAGGGAAACTTTCCCTTTTCTCCATTACCCCTCCAAAAGTTTACATGCTGGCAGAAATCCCAGGGCAAACTCTCACAATCTAAACTTTACCAAAAAGCAAGAGTTTACTCTACACAAGTTAATGGTTGTCAGTTTTCAGCAAAACAAACTTCATGGATAAGAGATTATCTAACCCCAGTTAGGTGAGGCCACAAACTAGAAAGGTAGAAATTTCCCCAGTAAATTATGAATATGATACCTTAATATAGGAAATAAAATATTATTTGGGTGACTACTGACCTATAGAACAATTTACCTTCTTTTCCTGACAGGATATATGAGAAACTAATGGTCACCAGTAAGATGAGGATCATGCAAACCATCCATAAAACATTAGGGGAATGATCCCCTGCCTAGGAATCTACAGCCACACTTCCTTCTCCTAAATTTACTACTTAAACTTTCACCCCTCACATGTCAGGTTAAAGTTTCTAAGAAGTATCAAATGTGAAAGGCATAAGAGGTAGAGAATGCGGATTGAGATTCTGACTAGAGGGAACTTGTAAAGTTCAATAACTATGACTCAGCTATAGCAAATGTAATTTAATGTGTTTTAAGTTTAGTAACAGAACAACTTCTCTGTAAGTCACACAGTTGGCATCTATAAAATGACTGATAATGACCACACTGTAATGAGTCTCATCACTGGTACTTATACATGCACTTGACTTAATATTTTGCATGATATGATAGAGTCTGGTGATGTAATACAACTTCTGAATTCTCATGGGTTCTAGAATGTGAAACATTATTTGAGTGTTCTTTGCAAGTATCCTTCAAACCTATTTTCATATAAAACACCTTCAACTTCAGTTTTTAAAATCTCCAACCAAAATGCACAAAAAGAAGAAGGTACTTGGAAAATGTAGGACTCTCAAGGAATGATACAGACCTGTGTTGGGCTTAGGATAGTATTAGGGAAGTAAGAGTTTAGGAGTTGGAAAGAAAAGCACCAGAATATAAGAGATAAATACAATAAAAGGCATGGCAGATACAAAAATAAAAACAAAAACTTTGCCCACTTCCAAATTTTGCTTAAGGATCATCTTATATCCAATAATATTTTTGTATAAATATTACTCATTGTCCACAAAGTTCAGCCTACTGTCTGTTATGATTTCTGATCCTATTTGCCTAGTTAATCAATTTATAAATTTTGTTAGCTAACCTATAAATAGACTTGGTGGACTAGTTTGAAAATTCAATCACCATTTACTATTTTGCACATATAATAAATTGCAGTTTGGATTTAAAAAATACTTAGAACACACTTCATTTAAAAGTCAAGGGAAAGGAGGGAGCAAAGAGGTATTGTTTAATGAGTAAAGAGCTTCATTTTTGTGGGATGCAAAGATTTCTGGAGAGGGATGGTGGTGATGGTTGTGCAATATGAAAAATTTAATGTCACTGAACTGCACACTTAAGGATTTAGATGATAAATTTTATATTATGTTTTTATCAATTTTTTTAGTTAAAGGGTTGTTTTAGCACATCTCTGTGATTAAAATAATTTGTATTTAATTAGATTTAAAGGAAAGTCCCTAAAGCTTACTTTATTTTCCTATATCTGAAACTATAAGACATACCAAAAGTATACTACATATGAACTACAAGAAAAACGTGAAGTTACAAAAAAAGGATTATTGTACATATTGCAAATAATTTACCACTCTGGCAATGCCACTCTTTATCAACTAGGATTTTCTTGATTTGTACCTGTTTGCTCAAAATGAAAATAAAATCTTCTTAACACATTTGTTAGACCCCAGAATAGTGAAGTTTTATACCTACCACTTGATCTGCATCTTAATTAATCCATTTGATGTGATCTCAGTGCATAAAGACATTAGTTGTGCCTTCTCTATCTCCTTTTCATTTTAAGGTTTCAATCTAAAATTCTTAAAGAAAAGTCTAATAAGTGAACAATAAAAGCCATACTCTAGCATTTATAGATTAACTCTTATCTAAGATTTGCCTTTTTTCTTTTGGCTTATAAAGTTATTCATTCAAGGATTAGTCATTTCATTCCCAAAGGAGATTTTACAAATGAGTTTTCAGTGTTTTTTATCAAATATTATTATAATGTCTTTATAGCTCCTAGATGACAGAGAAAAATTAATTTCTCCATTACATAGAATACTAGAAGTGGATAAAAGAACAAAAGAACTGAGGTGTTTAAAGCAGAATTGGAAGTTCAAGTTCACAGCATATTGGACTGCAGATAGAAAAGTTTGAAACCAGTATTGTTATCCTCTGTCTTTGGATTCTGGCCCATTTAATTGAAACTCTTCTTTCCCAAAGTGATTCATCTTTCTTGATGATGTCATGTGTTTGAAGACTTTTACTTTAGGTTACATGTCCTTCTTAAGCATTCCAATAATAATGAGAGAAATTTACCTGTCTGTGCCATCCCAGCCGTCCCACAGTATTCATCTCGGCTGTGGCTGTTCATTAAACATGCGTAATTCACAGAATCTACCATGAATCTGTGGGGATACAGAGAACATGGCTAACCCTCTCGTGGGGATAGCCCATGGCTAACCCTCTAGTGGGGAGAGCCCTGTTCCTTTGTCCCAGTGGGTTTTTATTGAGAAAGTAGACACATTTGTGGATTCACAGTCTGGCAGAAGAGATCAAAGGGAACAGGTAACTTACAAAGATGCTAACTGAGTCCCTGTTGTGATTCTGGGTAGAGATTGGAGTTTTATCATATGAAAAGGACTACATGGCTTAAAGGGTTAGTTTTGGCTTCAAATTCTAAGTTAATAACATCCTCCAGCAAACAGATCTCACAGGACCTTGCATATTCTATGTCCCAGGCCTGATTACCCCAAGGGTCCACCATCTCCAGTCTGAGCTGCCCCTTTGGCTGTTTGCTTAGCCCTGAGAAGGGCAGGAGACAGAGGCAGCCAGGAGACTTGGGTTTCTCACATCTAAGTACAAAGACTCGGGCTAAGAGGGGGCAGGGGTTGATGTCGATCACCCCTTCCTTTCCACAGCCTCATGAGTCTTATTCCAGAGGCCTTTATGTGGTCAGCACCTGTCTTAGGTTATCCCTTCACTATGGAGTTTTACCTGTCATTGGCTAACTGATCAAGCATTAAAGACCAGGCACAGAACAAGTAACATTCATGCCAGGGGAATAAGTTTTGTCTCCTTAGTGGCTCCTGATCTGGAGGTTTCTCACTCAGCCTAAGTCACAGGGGGTCACAGCTTCCTGAGACCAGGCAGGGCAGCCCTCAACACAATAACGTTATAAATATTATGCCAATCAGCACACCCATTGTAACCTATTTCTTTGTCTTTTCTTCCCTCTCAACTGTGAACAAGTGTTGACTCTATGCTCTTCTTTGTCCTAGTTTCAGGTTCTACTCTATTATCATGTTGTTGGGATTAAATACATAAGAATAAAAAAACAAAAAAAGTTACAGTGTTTAGGTCATTGTTCTAAGCTTTTCACATTTATTAAATTCTCCAATCAACCTTTTGAGTGGGTATTATTATTATCATATTTCATAAGTCAGGAAACTGAGGAACAGATAAGTTTAGGTGACTTGCATTTGTTCACAGAGATGGTAAGTAGGTATGGTGCATAACCACACTGAATTAAATAAACAGAATAATCAGGGCTAAAAGACATCTTTCACTCAGATCATGGGGAGCTTAAAATTCTACAAGATGAAGGGTTGTATGAAAATAAAAGAAAACTAACCCTTGTCCTATCCCCGTGTTTTATATTAAACAAGCAAAATACCTTTGTTGATGAATAAAACTCAAAGTGATTTGGATTGTCACCATGCTACTAGACATAATCAGTTTGCATTCTGATTCCAATCCTTTCAAACTATTTACTTAAAGATATTTTTATACAAAATGGGATCATACTCTATATATGTTTTAATAATCTGCTTTTGTCTCTTAACATTGTATATGTCTTTCTATAGCAATGGCTATAAATTTTCATCATCATTTTTTACCAGTTGTGAAATAATTTTTTAAATGCATTGTGTCACTATCACTGATGCACACATTTGACTAGGTCATCATAGAAATGTGAAAACAAAGTTATTCTCAAAAGTAGAGATGTTAGGGGAAAGAGCAAAAGCTGAGGTGTGAAAATGCCACTGACAGGAAATTAGCAATTGACACTACAATAGAAAGTTGAAGCCAATGATTGGCCCCCCAAAATCGAGCAGTATATAGTGACTCTGGTAGTGGATACAACGGAGGAAAGTCAGGAGGGCGCTGATATACCACTTTTGTATCTAGGTTCACAAGTATGTGCTGCTCAACTGGTTTTGCTAAAAATTCCTCATAGGCACAAAAAGAATCAAAGGGCTTTTAGAACATCTTTGAGGAAACTAGTCACTGGTTAAATATAGTTAGTCATCCAGAAACATTAAGACAACCTTCAGTACCTTATATTTCTCAAAATGTGCATTGACCTAGAAAGAGCCTACCTAGATCAAGGACACTTAGCTACAGCTGAACATATGAGTAGCAGAAGGACTGATTGCATTAGTGACAAATTTCAAACAAATTCATACCAAGTGTGTTTATATATTTAAGTATCTCAGGCATTAATGGAGCAGGAGCTAAAGACATGCCTTGATAGGGAATGAGAAGGAAAGATGCTGAGAACACTCACACAGCAATGCACATTTTTCTGTGACACCAAAGTAATGGCACTTAAACTATACATAAAACACTTTTACAAGCGGATCTCTTTCCAAGGAAATAAAAAGACATGCTTAATCTGTAGGAAAATAAAACTTCCTGGGGTGAGGTCTCAGACAGTTGGGTTTAAAGGTTCATTCTTTTTCAATTGTGGTATTTTGTTTTAACGATGCACATGGAATGCTTCAATTTATTCCTTTGGCACCTTGAAACCTTGTTTTAATTCTCACATGACCTTAATAAGATTTTTGGAAAAAAAGACATTTCTCTATTTTGATGAAATTCAGCCATATAAAGGAGCTCAAGCCTCATGAAGAAGAGAATTCCTGGATCACTAACTAAGGAAGTAACCACATCACAGATGGTTACCATTCAAGCCCTGTGGTAAGAAGTAGCCACGGTCCTGAATTTAAGAGTCATCTAATTTGGTTGAAATCCTTTTCAAGATCTGTGGTGGAAAATGAGAAAATGAGTTCATTATGTTGCATGTATCACAACTCTCCTCTCTTGTTACCCTTCAACACTAGCCCTCTCTACTTCACTCTTGTCTTTTATTCCACTCAGAAAATAGAAAAACAAAATTAGAAGGGAGCCCCCACCAAGGCGAACAACTTCCCTTTGTGTACAGTCCATCAAATAGACATTTCTCATTTCTAAGGATTCAATTCTTCCACTTACACACTGACCCAAACCTTCTCTTTGCATTCTGCAGGACTTTGCTCCTTCAGTATTCTCCCTTCTTTCCCCACTACCTGCTCTTTCCCTAGAGGATCACTCCTCTTTATATGAGAGGTAGTGCCTTCCATATACAAGAGAATGAGCTCTGGAAATAGATTGCTGGGATTGGAATCCTGGCCCCACCTTGTAGCAGATGCATGGCAATGAGCCTGGTGCTAATCCCAACTGTGAGTCTATTTCATTTGTAAGGTGAAAGGTTTTCATGAAAATTAAGAATTAAATAAACTGACACTTGTACAACATTTTTTCTGGCACATGATAAACTGTATAAGTGTGAGCTGACTTTATTCTTCACATAGAAATATACTTTAATATTTTCCAAATTTACAAATTTCTCTTTAGCTACTAGGTCACCTTCCATCTACAGCCCCATTTTACCAATCTTCTAGAAAGCTCCTCAAGATAGTCTTCCCTCATACCTCTATTTCTTCTCCTCCTACTCTTCATCTCAATGACCTCCTACCCTTCCCTCCATGACCCTGCTGAAACAGCTCCAAATTAATGTCACAAGTGGCCTTCATACTGTCAAAGTGAGTAAGCCCTAGTTCAGCAGAAGCAGGACTCAGAGACTGATGCAGACTATAACCACCCAAAGCTTGCATAAGCCCCAGAGAGATATCAGATTACATAAAACGTGAGATAAAACTGTGCTAATATTGTCTTACTAAAAGGAATAGAGTTCAAATCCCTCACTATACTGGGAATCACTGACCCCCTACAATTTAAGTTATGTCATCAAATTTGGTTGATATAATGAGACTCTTTGTCCCTTAGCAAGTCCTCTAAAGATCTCCCAGAACTCTCTGTGCTTTAGATTTCATTTGTCCCTGTCCTAAGATCAGGAGATATTCAAGAGTGTTTATGATACTTAGGTGCAGACAAGTAATTTGTTAGGAGACTCATTGTAATTTGCAAATCAATACATAAAACTAGAACTGCATACCAGGATGTATTGCCTAACTCCAAATATAAATTATAATTGAGATCCCACTCTGAACTAGACAGACTCTTAAATAGAAAAGTACATTATGAAGTGTGGGGATTTGTAAACTTCTTTGTATTTGCACCTCAACATTATGATCCTAAAGTTAACTTGAAGAAGTGCACAATGAGATAAAAGAACATCCTTTATGGTATCTGATTGGGTATCAATTTCTTTTCATTTTCTTGTAAATGTTCAGAGTTATCCAGAATTCACTTTAAATCACTGTGTACAACTATGCTAATACTCTGCATAATATTTAGCCTCATTTGTGCATGAACAGGTACATTAATAATAATATAACAGATGTTCTGATTAAAAGAGTTAAAGCCAATATGAATTTGAACATCTGAGAACAGAATCAAGTCCAGTAACTTTTATTACATAATTTTCTTAGATACTTAGCTATTATTTAATAGCTGAGTAATAAGAACAAAGAGCACTTGAGTGCAAGATTTGTTTCCAGGTGAAATCATTATCTCTCATAAAAGTACTAATGTGTAAAGACAATATATATATTACATATACAACCACATATCAAATAGACCCCAATATTTCTGAACATGTATGCTTATAAGTTATCTTTTACTTGGGCAATCTGCAAATTAAAGTGCATTGCTCTTGAAGACATGTCTGATGTAATCAGTAAGTTATAACCAGTCTATTCTTAAGAGCAGATATATACACACACACACATACACACACACACATGGAAATTAACAGATGTATGAGTTATTGCCTATAGTTAAATTATAAAGAATGTTAGGTATGCTATAAAATGTTAGGTACTTAGTTAGTTGTAGCCTTTAATAAAATGAGTTTTATTGCTAAGATTTATTAACTCTATTCAGCCTGAATAGTCATTCAGCACAAACTTTAAAAGTTTTCAAAATATCTAATACCAGCCTAGTTTTAATATAAGTAAAAAAGGATCATAAGAAAGACTGAACAATTTCAAGAAATGTATTAATCTCAGGTTAATTTGTAATGGTCCATCAGAGCCATGAGTCAAGTCTATGACCTGTTGAGTGAAGCTGGAATTATCCTCTGAAGTGTGAGGATATACCCACTGTCTGTCATTTTAGGTTGGGTTAATCCTGGCAAGAATTTGAACTCATGAAGGGAAGGAACTCTTTCCTAGGGCTTGGAGCCAAAGGTGCATGAGCTCTTTATTAGTCAGGGTTTTCCAGGAAAAACAGAACTAATAGGAGGTGGATGGATGGATGGATGAATAGATAGATAGATAGATGATAGATAGATGAAGAGGATATTAATCATAAGAATTGACTCATGCAGTCATGATGGTTGAGAAATTCCATGATTTTCCCTCTGCAAGTGAGCAAACTAGGAAAGCTGGTAGTATAATTTAGTCTGATTGAAAGGGCTGAGAACCATGGAAGCCAATAGTGTAACTCCCAGTCTGAAGCAAAAGGCCAAAGAAGGAGCAGAGGGGGTCAGTGGTGTAAGTCCTGGCATCCTAAGGCCAAAGAACAAGAGCTCTGATGTCCAAGGGCACAAGTGGCTGCCTCGATTCAATAAGAGAGAGAGAAATTTCACCCTCCCTCTGCCTTTTTGTTCTATTTGGACATTCAGTGGATTGGTTGGTACTGTGCCCACTTTGGTAAAGGTAGATCTTTTTTTACTTAGTCTGTTGATTCTAATAGAAATCTTTTCTAGAAACATTGTCACAGACATACTCAGAAATAAAGTTTTATCCCCTATCTGAGCAACTCTTAGCCCAGTCAAGCTGACACATGAAATTAACCCTCACAGAATTCAAAGAGTGGAAAAGCCCGGAATGATTCCTGGTGTGCCATAACATTTTTCTGGCCATGTAGAAGTAGGTGTTAGCAGAGGCAGTGAGTTTTCACTCTTGACCAGCAACAGGTCAGCAGTGAGGTGGCCCTCAGCAGTCCCAGCAGAGCAGTGCAGGGGTTGATTTCGAGCAGCCAACATCTAGGACAGCAGGTGAGTATAATCAAGACTGACCTTTCCATTAGAGATGGGAAAGAGGCAGAAGTGGCACCAGCAGTACATGTCACTTTGCCCAGCAGAACTCATAATTCACAAATGTCCTCAGCGACATGCATGGCAGACTGGTGGCCAGAAAGAGGCCTGAGTCAAAGAATCTGACCATCTCGTTCTGGTGTCATGTGAAGCAGTATATTGGGAAAATTCTCAGAAATATATGATGGAGCCCTGGTTGGCATAGCTCAGTGGATTGAGCGCGGGCTGCGAATCAAAGCATCGCAGGTTCGATTCCCAGTCAGGGCACATGCCTGGGTTGCAGGCCATGGCCCCCAGCAACTGCACATTGATGTTTCTCTCTCTCTCTTTCTCCCTCCCTTACTGTCTCTAAAAATAAATAAATAAAATATTAAAAAAAAAGAAATATATGATGGAGCTTCTCTGTAGTAGTAATTTATGGCAAGGAAGTACATGTTGTCTTGTGCCATTATTATGTGAGTAAATAGAGTATAACTTTATTTGCATTCATAGGCTGGGGAGAAACAGTTATAATATATAGGTAAATAATTAAGGCATTTTTATTTGGGAAAGGTATTTCTATTTGGGATCTTGTTAGTTCATATTTCTACAGTCTGATAACACTTTGAAATACATTTTTTAAGAACTAAAAAGATAGGCACTCATTGTTAATTTCTCAATAGAGAAATAAAACTTAAAAATGTGATGCCAAAGTTAAGTTTCTAGAAAATCAATTAAGCTAAAACTTAGAAAAAAACAAGTGATTATAAAACTGATTTTTATTGTCAGGTTGTCCCAATTGTATTTATCAGAATATTCAACTTCTGGTTGCAAAAGTTTCTGTAACTTTTAGTTCTGACATTTTTTTTAAATTTTAGAATTAAAATAATTATTTATTTTTATGTTTGGCCCCTGTGTTTCAAATCATAGACCCTCAAATATTTCTTGTTTTGGTTTAAAGGACAATTTCTAGCATTTTTAAAGTATTGTACTTTACAAAGTACTCTCATAATCATTTTATTTCATCTTATAATGACCCTGTGATATAATTACTCTGTGATCATTTCATTTTTATTATCATTATATTAGAAGTTTTTTACATATAAAAAGGATCAAAGAAGTTGAAATTTTTCTTAAGATTAATGAAGTACTGATACTTAGAGACCAATTATTCACATCATAAAATTCTCCTTTGTTTTACAAAATCCTTCAGAGGGTTATTTTTACAAATAGCTTTCCACAAATATCTTAATATTGCAAAACACATCATAGGCTATATTTTGTGATACATATTGTTTAAATAAAGTGAAGACAATTATACATTTGCATAATTCTTTCAATTGAAAAATGTCTTTTAAGTAATGGGACTCAATTTAAACATAAATATTTAGAAAAGAAGCATGGATACACCATATGAGCTTTACCTCCCTGATTGTACATAACAAGAGAAATTTTTTATCAAATTTGGTAAAGTTAAAGTTTAACTATAGAAATTACAAAGAATTAAAAGTAGATTCCATTAAAGCTAGAGCTCTGCATACAAAACAAAATGGAGAATTGAAGCCAAAAAGAAGACATTTCAAACACTAAAATTTATTTGAAATGGTCTCAAAATTGTGATCAAAGTAATTTTTAAAATTTCAAAGTAATTTCACAAATGCATATTGAATATTAACAATGTGCTAAGCATTGTGCTAGGTCAAAAAATACATTATTTGGGAATATAGACAATCCAGAAATGTTCATTTGACAAAGGAAAAGAGAGCAATGAAAGAAGGTATAGAATAATGAGGAGGTGAAAGAGTGGATACTATTTGGTAAAGTGCAAACCAGGCAGGGCCTTTGCTAAAGAAGTGATACTTAAAAAAGTGAAGGCACAATAATTTAATAAAAAGAGTGTTTGATGTCTATTAAAAAAAAGGAAATCTTACCATTTGTGACAGCATTGGTGGACCTAGAGAGTATTATGCCCAGTGAAACAAGTCAAAGTGAAAAACAAATAAACAAATACCATATGATTTTGCTTAAATGTGAATTCTAAAGAACAACAAAAACAAACAAAATGAAACAGACACTGAGACCAGACTGGTGATAATCAGAAGAAAGTGGGGTTGGGGGACTGGATGGAGAAGATGGAGGGATTAAGAAATACACATAGGTAGTTACAGACTAGTCACAGCAAAATGAAGTATAGCATAGGGAATATAGTCAATAACATTGTCGTAACTATGCATGGTGCCCGGTGAGTATGAGAGTTATCACAAGGACCAAGTTGTAAAGTATATAATTGTCTAACTACTATGCTGTACAACTGAAACTAATACAAAATAATATAGAAAGTAAACTGCAATTGAAAAAATTTTAAAAGTAAATTATTTTTAAAAGAGGAATGAGGAAAAGACCCTCGACAAAAACCAACTTAGTGCATTCAGAAAATATTAAGAAAGTCCACAGGGTGGGGTAAGTGACAGAAAGTGACAGATGAAGTGGGAGGGCTCAACTGGACATGTAGTAGAGAACTTGTAGAGCATTCAGAGTGTGATATTTTGCTACTGAAAAGTTTGGAGCAGGGACAAAAAATGAACTGAAGCATATTTGTGTTCTCTGAATTCTTTGAAATTGAGTTAAAAATTCACATAAAGCAAAATGAGAAAAACCTTAGTGTATAGATCAATGACTTTTTACACATTTGTATACCATCACCACTAGTCAGAATTATGTCTTTAATCACTGTAGGGAGCTGGGAGAATTAAAGCACAAAATAAGAACATGGAGATGAGTTAGGAAGAAATGGTTATAATTTATGTACAAGAAAAAATGCAGCTTGGAACTAGATGGTAGTTTTTTGAAGAGGTAAAAAATGGAAAGTTGGGAATTGAAATTTACATTTCAACTTAGAGCCAACTAACATGTTTTGCTGTATTGGATGCAGGTGTGAGGGAACAGGAAGTACAAAGGATGACTGCACAGTTTGGGGTCTGAACTGTGATAGCAATTGCTGTTGTTGAGACGGAGGAGGAGTTGATTGATGGTGAAAGATATCAAGGGTTAAGTTCTGGCTGTGTTGTGCTTGAGCTGTGCATTAGAATCCCTGGAGTCTGAAGCCACAGGGGGAGGTTATATAAAAGTGCCCATAGAAAGTAGGGGTAGATAAAGCAGAGAAAAACAGAATCGGCAAATGTCTATGCAAGAAAAGCCAGGGGAGTAGCAGGCAAAATAGGATGCTGTGAAGTTTGGAGGAGCCACAAGTATGCACAGGCAATTCTCTGTGGGAGAAAGAGGGACAATGTCAGGGGCTGAATTGTGTCCCCCCAAATTATATGTTGAAGTCCCAACCCCCGTACCTCAGAATGTGACTATATTTGAGATAGGGTCATTAAAGAGGAAATTAAGTTAAAATGAGGTCATTAAGGAGGTCCCTAATACAACATGATGGTATTAAAACAAAGGACAGAGATGGCCATCTACAAGACAAGAAGAGGTCTCAGAAGAAATCATCCCTGCCAACAACTCCATCTCAAATTTCTAGCCTCTATTATCATGAGAAAATAAATTTCTATTATTTAATCTACCCAGTCTGTGATATTTTGTTATGGCAGTGCTACCAAAGTCATACAGGCAACATAAAGATTGATGGTTCTTTTCTGAAAAGTCCAGAGAAGAGAAAGGGAAATGTCATTCTCAACCAGACATATTTACATATTGCTTGATTTTCCTTGCATCTATAAAATAGTACCAAACACTTAAAACCAGTTACAAGGGCCCTGTCTGGTTTTGGTGGCTCAGTGGATTGAGTGCCAGCCTGCGGACCAAAAGGGACACCAGTTCGATTCCCAGTCAGGGCATACTCCTGGGTTGTGGGCCAGGTCCCCAGTAGGGGGCACACAAGATGCAACCACACATTGATGTTTCTCTTTCTCCCTCCCTTCCTCTTTCTAAAAATAAATAAATAAAGTCTTAAAAAAACAGTTATAAGGTATACTAACTTGATACCCACATATATTATTGGGTTTAATGTTAACGGAAACCATAGCAATTTTATTACTGAATCATATGACTAACAACTAGTATAGGTGAACAAATCTTAAAAATTGAAGTAGAATATTAAGTGCTGGGAGATAGTTTCTAGACTTACTTTTAAAATTAAAGGAAAGGAATATGACCTGAAATCAATATGTTTAGCAAAGACCACTATTTTTTCCCAGTATCCATTCTCCCTTTTCCCCCTCCCAAGTACTTACTCAAGTAAGTTTTAGTGAGAATACACAGACTCTCCCTTGTATCATGTAGCTAAGTTTGGCCCAATGAGATATGATGAAAGACTCCCAAAATGCATCCTTAGAAAGACATACACCCTTTTAAGCCTTTCTTCTTTCCTACAGTCTGGAATGTGGATAGGATAGCTGGAGGTTCAGTGGTCCTGTGGTAGAATGCCGCCTGCTGAGTATGGCAGAGGAGCAGGAAAGAAGTGTGGTCCTCGACGTCAGTCATGAAGCAACATACCGATCATAGAAATAAACTTGTATCTTGTCTGTCACTATTATTTTTTTCTGTTACTCATAATCAAATAATCTTACCTATGTATCATCAGAGACACCTTTTTAGTAGTGTAAATGAATGCAATACAATGAAAGATCCTGTTTCATTTCTCATCAAGGTTCATTTTGATCAAACACTGAATTCCAGACTTCAAATTTTGGTGCAGATAGTGGTACAACTTGACATTCCATGGGGTCTATGGGAGGGCGCTGCTGCGGTTGTATAGGACTGAGTGCAATGATCCCTATTTAACATGAATAGAACTTCAACTTTCCATAATGATATAGATTGTACATTTAGAAATTGTTATATAGAAAATAATAAACATGTCCATAATAATTATTTAGCTGAATTTGCTTTTTATTAATCAGATGTCATCTATTTACCAGTGAAATATCATAGTTCATGTATGTGTGGAATGTTACCCAGTATACAAACTTTGATATGAACACATGTGAACTGTGAATGTCCTGTACTAGCTGTGAGGCCCAACCCCAGGGTCCAGGCCACAGCTCTGAAAGCTTCTAACAAAGTATTTGAACTGTGACAACACTTAGGTTCACACAAAGTGAGTAAGTTAGGGTAGCATTTTAAGTACAAGACATATGTTTTAGTTCTTTTCCACTTAGCCCAACTAAGAACTAAGGCCGCTTTAACCTTCAATGTCCTCCTATTTAAAATGTGGATTCTAATAGTTGAGAGAATCAAATGAGATTCACATACAAGCACTTAATACCGAAGCTGCCAGAGAGTAAGTACCTAGTGCATGTTAACAATTATTATTGGTTGTTCAACAATGTTGTTAGTGATTCAGTGAATGACAATAGTACTTCATTTTGCAGATGAATAGACTGAGACAATTTATGTCCCTGGATGCCTGTTCTACTTTCACCAACTAACAGCAAAGCCCATGCTCTTTCCCTTAAACATCACAGGGAAGCAGACTCTGAAGGCAAGACTTCCTGTATGAGGCGGCTGTTATAACAAAACTATTGCCATTACCATCTCCTAGAATTTTGTTTTTTTGGGACCTGCTTTATATAGCAAGACTTCTTACTGCATATATGCTTTTAAACAAATATCATGTCTATAACAGATACAGAAATAATGTGTTTTATGTTGCAAGTCTAATTTTTAAAATACAAATTATCTCAGATGGGCAATTATTTTAAACAATTTCCCAAGATTTGAAGAGTTTTTTAATTGGGAACATTTTTCTTACAGATATTGCATTGCTACCTCACCAGAATGCTTCAGTAATTCTTTTTCCCCCCAGCAAGTAAAATACCAAATATAATCTCTCAGTCAGGGAAATATGTACCAAACATAGTAGACAATTATGTTTTCTTAACAGGGTTTCAGGGGCCAGATTTCTTTAATAATAGGTCAAGGTTACGGACAGAGTTGGAAAGGGCTGGATGTTGACTGGCAATCATTATCATGATTTTTAAGTACAAAAATCAGGAATAAAGTTTGGTAGCATAAAATTATTCCTTGTGATGTTAAAAAATGATATTCATGACCACCAAACCTTAAATGTATACCTTGATTATGATTCTACTCATTTCATTTTCCACATACTCAGACACACACACACACACACACACACACACACACACATATATAGAGAGAGAGAGAGATTATAAGTGTAGCTATAGATATAGATGCAAGTGCATATTCACAATCCAAACATTAATTTTTGGACCAAAATTCATCTTAGCCAAATATACTCAGTATGAATCATCATCCTCAAAAACCTTGTTTTCTTTTAAATAGAGTCCACCCTTGCATGAAGTATATTCTCAACAAATGGTTTTCAAGCAAGTGAAGAATCAAAATTGAAGTATTTCTTAATGGAGGAGCTTACCATCTTACACAAAACAAAAGATTCTGCTTTATTCTTATACAAATGTCACTAATAATACATATTAGTCTATGGTAAAAACAAACAAACAAACAAACATAAAACCTTTTATATTCATCCCCAATCATTTCCACATTTTAGAAACAGTGATATTTAGCCACCTCTGGGTGTGGTTTTTTCCCTCCCTCAAAAACTGTATTATTATTAATATATTATCTTTTGGTTTATTAACTCTGGACATTGTCTACTAACTTCTTGCTATGGTAGGGGAGCTTTGATTCTCTCCTGGTCCATCTTCATTCTTCCACCTTGATAGAGGTGATCTCTGTGACCTTGAACAACATCCTTAAATTACATCTCTTGTTCTATCAACTTATAGATGGTCTTTTTGATACCTTTCTCAGTGTACTCTAATATCTTACTTCATTGCCTTTCACCTACCAGCCTCATCAATGATAACTTTACACTAGCATTTATATTTTCTCCCATAATCACTTCAACTATTTTATAGCTTATCTGTAATCTATTTAAAAGCTGAGAACCAGAAAACCATGTTTTCATTAGTACAACTATATAGCTATGTTTTCCTGAAGCATCAAGTAGCATATTAGCATTGTATTTCTTTCTTTATAGGTCAGTATTATGGGCTTTCTGGTCTCTCCTTTACAGTTCAAATAAGAATTTTATTGTTCTTGCTTTGAGTGTCAGTGGATTTTTCTTTTCATAATTTGCCAATGGTATTTATCAGAACCTTGAGTTCTTTAAACTGTAACTCATTCTATCACTTACATCATAGTCCCTTTTATCACAGACAACTGTCTTCCAGAGACTGCTTGAAGTTTTACAGTGATTATTAATAAAAACATGAGTATAGAGTTATTAGAAGCAGATCTCCCTACTAGTGAAAAATAAATATTATAGTGAATTATTTTTGTAAGTTCTCAGCTAGATGAAAGGTACCATTATGTTAAAGCCCACTTGTCTTGATTACTATTATATCTTTCTCGTCTAGCACAGCACCTAACTGTAGCTTTTCATCAATAGTTGATGAGTAAATATTTGATGCATATTTCATAATGATCTATAAGAATTAAAAAAGTTGTTTAGTTGTCTTGGTATTTTACATTGCACATAGCTGACAGGGTCATTTGTTATAGAAAAATTTTAATAAATGTTCTTTTTACTTTTTAAAATTTATCTGTATTTTTGATAATCATTTGAAAAATATATAGTTCAATGTGCTAAAAATTTTTAGCATATCTACTCACAGCGACTCACCCACAGGCAACATGATAAAAAGAAATTGTTTCCTGTGCACTTATAGAAAGAAAATCTTTATACAGGACATATTACATTCTGTGGCTCTTTCCTGCTGGATTAATATAAAACAAGTTATACTTATAACATGTTGGCAATTTTATAAACACAGTTCATAAGCATAACCATAATTCAGAATTTTTCTTTTGGAACCATGGGTAGATGGCATATAAGTGAAGGCCTAGTGCTTCCTGCTCTGTAAAAAAAAAAAATGATATGGTCTGAATTCTTCCATAATTTCTCAGAATAATTTCAATCTGTTAGCTTTTACAATGTTTCAATATCAGTTTTCAAGGAAGTGAATAAAAAGTAATGTATTTTATAGATGGTGGAGTCGGCAGATGTGGCTTGCCTTCTCATACAACCACATCAAAATTACAGCTAAAATATAGAACAACCATCATCCAGAACAATTAGAAATTGAGTTGAATTGAAGTCTGACAACCACAGAATTGAAAAGACCATATCCATCCAGACTGGCAGGAGGGACGGAGACACAGAACAGCTGGTCTCACATCCACATGTGGTGGATAAAATTTTGAGAGGGATATCTTGGGAGTGAGGAATCTCAGCTATCCCCAGGCTCCCCCAGCCCAGGATTCCAGTGCCAGTAATATAAGCCCCCAAAACCTCTAGTGGCAAAAATCAGTAGGGATTGAGTTGGTGGAAGGAACTTCTAAAGTCCCAAGAAGTTCCTCTTAAATAGAAGTCTAAAAGGCACCAGTGGCATACAGGGAGAAACTGAAGTGTCTGCCATCAAGGCAAGCAGAAGCCATTGTCCCTTTTCTGAACCTTCCTTCCACAGAGCCACAGAGACAGCAGGCAGGTACCACATCTGAGACTCCATCTACCTGACTAACACTGTTTGAACTGCCCTGAAGAACTCCGGAGACTCTATCCCAACCAAATTACAGGTCCACTCAAGCTACTTTTCCATATGAATGGCTGGTCTTGGCTATGCTTCACAACTTCCTAAATCTTATCAAACAAGCCACAGCCAGCCTCAGTGAGCCCCCTGCCCTTATACCTCTGTCTAAGTAGCACCAGGTCTGGCGCTAGCAACACCATCTTGGATTAATAGCTTGGTTTTGCCTGGAAATCTCCAAATCCAGCACCAATAGCAGCCATCTCAGATTGCTTTATAACTCAGGCAGAGCAGCCCCGGGCAAAACACAGGTAGGGTCTGACCTTGGCCTACAATGTGGAAAGCCCCAGAACCTGTGTACCCAGTGGACAGCTACAGCCCAGGATGGAATCTTACCAGCCTGCCTCTGCACAGCTGATCCTCCAGGGAGGGCAGACATTGGTGGTCAGTGATCACAGCCAGTCCTTACAGCTGACTAGCCTGGGAAAATCCCTCCCATTGACCTGCCAACAGAAATCAAGGCTCACCTATAAGAGGAGGAAGTATTTAGCCCACAGGAAGGGTGCACCTCGAGCACCCAGTGTTGGTGATAGGAGAGGCTGTGCTACTTGACTCTGCAGGACACCTACCATATTAGGCCATGCTACCAAGACAGGGAGTCATAGTATCTCTATATAATACATAGAAACAAACACAGGGAGGCTGCCAAAATGAGGAGACAAAGAAACATGGCCCAAATGAAAGAAAAGGTTAAAACTCCAGAAAAAGAACTAAATGAAATGGAGATAAGCAATCTAAAAGATGCAGAGTTCAAAACGCTGGTTATAAGGATGCTCAAGGAACTTACCGAGGACTTCAGCAGCATAAAAAAGATCTATTCAGAAATGAAGGATACCCTAATTGAAATAAAGAAAAAATTACAAGGAAACAACAGTAGAGTGGATGAAGCCAAGAATCAAATCAATGATGTGGAATATAAAGAAGCAAAAAAGAACCAGTCAGAATGAAAAAAAAAGAATCTGCCCCCTCCCCACCCAAAAAGAAAAAAGGATGGTGTAAGCAGCCTCTGGAATAACTTCAAGCAGTCCAGTGTTTGCATCATAGGGTGCCAGAAAGAAAAGAGAAAGAGCAAGAAATTGGAAATCTATTTGAAAAAATAATGAAAGAAAATTTCCCTAATTTGGTGAAGGAAATAGACATGCAAGACCAGGAAGCACAGAGAGACCCAAACAAGATGGATGGAAAGAGGCCCACTCCAAGACACATCACAATTAAAACACCAAAGGTTAAAGATAAAGAGAGAATATTAAAAGCAGCGAGAGAAAACAGTTACCTACGGGGAATTCCAATAATACTGTCAGCCGATTTTTCGAAAGAAACCTTGCAGGCTAGAAGGAATTGGCAAGAACTATTCAAAGTCATAAAAAGCAGGGACCAACAGTAAAGATTCTACCCAGCAAAGCTATCCCAGCAAAGCTATCACTTAGAATCAAAGGGCAGATAAAAAACTTCCCAGACAAGAAATAACTAAAGGAGTTTATCATTACCAAAGCAATATTATATGATATGTTAAAAGAAATTATTTAAGAGAAAGAAGAAGATTAAAACTATGAACAATAAAGTGGAAAGAAATACATATCTATCAACAATTAAATCTAAAAAAAAAGATGGAAGGGAGGTATAGGGGAATGGGTGAAGAAGTAAGGAGATTAAGAAGTATAAATAGGTAGTTACAGAATAGCCATGGGGATGTAAAATATGTATAGGAAATGGAGTAGCCAAAGAACCTACACATCACCCATGGACATAAACAAAGGTGTGAGGGTTGTCTCAGGGAGTGGAGTGTGCAGGGTTCAGCGGGACAAAAATGGAAAAATTTGGACAACTGTAATAGCATAATCAATAAAGTATAATATTAAAAAGTAATATATTGTATGATATTCAGAATTGTTTTATCTTTTAATCGAGATAAGTGTAGATTCTCATGCGGTTAGAAGTAACACAAGGAGTTGTTAAGCCCCTTGCCCAGTTCCCTCAAAAGTAACATCTTACATAATAACTACAGTAGAACACCATAGTCCAGAAACTGAGCTTGATACAATCCACCAGCCTGATTCTGATTTCGCTAGTTCTAAATGCATTCATGTGTATGTGTGTTTGTAAATTGTCACATGTGCAGATTCATATAACCATCATCACAGGCAAGATATGGAGCAGTACCATTACAATTGCTATTATTTTTTAACTTGAGATTTGCAAGAGTAAATGTATACTCTTATCACACTTTAATTATGTTTCCACATTCCAAACTTAAGCACAATTAAGCAAAATATAGTTACTGGTTTGGTTTCAACCTACATAATCTTTTAAAGCTGTGAACAATTGCACAAATAAGAACCACACTAAATATGACTAACTGCTAACCTCTAGCACTATAGTTTTTGAAAGGTAAATATTTTTCACTAAGATTTTTTAGAAATGAATTTCCTAGAGGCATCTTTCACAGATAACTTTTGACCCATCTTCAACATGGCTGTCAGTAGTTCTTGATTTCCCTCAAAGATTGGTAAAATACATCTTTCTAATTCAACCAGGATTTGTTGGCAACTGTGAAAACTACAGGGAACTTTTAGGGTGAAATCTGAAAAGTATATTCCCAGCTACTAATTTTTTCTTTATTGAGACAGGTAGCTGTGTTTTAACCTGAAATGTATTCAGCAGCCTTACCTGTCCAGGCAAACTTTTGAGCACTAGCTATCCCTTCCATACTCCCAAGGACTCCTGCCACCCCCACGTCTCCTCAAGACAAGCAAAATGAAAGAGGAATTAGAGAAACATCACGATGCTGCTGGTCTGCATGAAAACACCATGATTATCTTTTTCTAATCAGATGGGAGTAATTTTCTTGCTCTCCATCTGACTAATTTTCTCCACTCTCCCCCCTCCCATCAAGTATCTGGCTGCTAAATGTTTACAGATTAATCTGCATGAAATGGTCCCTTAGCAACAATCACTCATAGGATCAAATTCCTCTGCAATTTGATACAAACATTTTTTTATGATACACCTGCTTTTTAAATAAAGATTTAAAGTTGAAAATAAAACTCAAATCCCAAAACGCCACCTACTTAAGGCCATAGCTTTTAAAATCAATTGAAAAGAATGTGGTCTTTAGACTGAGAAAAGTATTTTCAAGCCCCAGAATATTTTATCTGTTTTACATCACATCTATGCAACAGAAACATTTAAATAGGGCCGATTAGTTTTAAAAAACACAGTTGCAGTGTGCTGTCAAAGTGGAGTCACCAGGTCACCGTATGTCACTCTACCTCTCGACAGCTCTGACTCCTATGCCCTGTAGGACCAGGTAATTAATGTCAGCAAAAGGAACAGGGAATGGCGCTAACAAAAAGTCGATGCAGTAACAAAACCGGCCTCTTTCAAGCACTAGTTGATTCTATGATTTTCTCAAAGATAATTTAAAGCCTTAGCTTATAATTCTATCAAATAATTATTACCTTGTTAACTTGATTTATCAATTGGTTTTATCCCAAATTATAGCCAGTTAAGGGATTTTGGAGGACTTGAATACAAACAGAATCTCCGTACCTCCCATATACAGAGTAGGGCAAAGGGTGGACATTTTTCTTAATAAAGAAGAGATCCCTGGGTTAAGTGGGTTCCCAAACTGGCCCCTTCTCCAACCAAATCAACAATGGCTTTCAGCTACAGGATCCTTGATCTGCGCCAGTTAATTGTCAACTACCAGCTTTGCTATCGTTTTTGTCGTTGTTGTTCAGCCTGGTTCCCAGAAAGCTCAAGATTAAAGGAAAATTCTTATTCAGTTATTGATTTAGTTGCAAAAATTTTAGTTTAATGTTTCAAAATAAATAAAACTGAACATGATTTTTTGTTTTTATAAGAACAGGCCAGTTACCATCTGATATTAAAGTTACAAGATTTCCTTTCAGAGTGGTTTACTGCCAGAACCCTTGTGATATGAACCTGTATGTCTTCACTAACCCAAAGGACCAGAATTCACCTAAAAGAGGCTTAATGGTCTAACCATGGTATCTTGATGTCACAGATTGCTCTGGGAAATGGGGGAAGAAGCACTAAACTTGCTATTATTCAGTATCATCACACCTGCCATTAGAATATTTACAACAAACTTGGGACTTCCTCAGACTGTTTGTCAGAGAGACAGAGCAGAGAATACTACCTCCATTCTACAGATCATCAATGTAGTATTTGCATTAGGGTAAGAGAGAGAGAAAATGAGAGAGACAGACACACACACACACATACACACACACACGGGGGCAGGGGTCGGGGGAGAGAGTAGTGAACTCAGGACATCCAATGATATAGTTCTAGTCTAAAGGCTGGTAGACTCAAGACCCAGAAAAAGCTGATATTTCCAGTTTATGTTCAAAAACAAGAAAAAAATGTCTCTGTTTAAAGACAGCGAAGTGTCAGAAATTTTCATTCACTTTGGGGTGGGAAGTGGATAGTCAGCCTTTTTGTGTTAGGCCTCCAACTGATTAGATGGGCCCCACCCACTAAGGAAGGACAATCTGTTTCCCTCAATCTACTGATTTAAGTGTTAATTCCATTCCAAAATAACCTCACAGACACACCGAGAGTAATATTTAACCAAATATCTGGGCACCTATGGCCCAGTCAAGTAAACATAGAAAATTAACCATCACAATGTATTAAATAATCTTATTGTTGTAATCATTTTATAATATATACATATAACAAATACTCACATGTATACCTTAAACTTACATAATATTATATATCAATTACTTCTCAATAAACCTGGAAAAATTAATCATCACAACGTTACGCCGACATATGCATTAAACACACACCGCCAGAAACATCTGCATCCCCTGCAGTTTATTTTGTAAACTTCATATCCAGTGACAGTAAACCTGGCTTGACAGAGAGGCCAGCAAAGAATATCCATGAATATTTTGCCTATTTGTGATATATGGTATTACATTCCTGGGGGAAATACTGTTTGGCATAATCCGCAGTGCCACCATCTTTCAGATTAATTGTTCTGACCTTGGTCTACAAGCATAAACAGAAATGTATTTCAGATAATTTTAGTTTCTGTCATAATTATATTCTGTGCACATTCAGGTGGAGAGGAGTTAAGTAGCATCTGTGTTTGCCAGCGGGAGCAAGAAACCTTGAACCAAAAACAAATGCATAAATCTAATCTTAGGTAGGATGCCGCCTATTAGATGAATGCTGACCATGGACAGGGAGATGGGAAACTGCAAATCTTTACACATTGAGAAGATAACATTAATGATAAATTACCATAATCTTATTCCTATAAAATGAATCTTCTGAATTGGCTTGAAAAGCTATGTGTGATTACATCTATTGGATACTGGGTATGATAAACACCTTTTAATATATCCTAAAATTTGCTGCAGGGTTGCCAGTGTTAAAAATGAACAACTGTCAAATGACTGTGTGTGGAGAGCGCTGGAAACCACACTGCATTCATCGAAAGTAATTCTATTTTCGGGAATTTACAAAATTGTTATGACAATATGGTGATTGATGATAATTGGAAAGAAATTGAGGATCCTAAAAGTAACTTTGCAATTTATAAACATTCAGTTTACAAATTTTTATCTGATTTACTATATATTAGAAATCAATGTGTGTCTGATTTTCAAATTGTGCAGGCAGGTTTATTTCAAATGTGTGTCAAAATAATATAAATTGCAAAGGGTATGATCATGCCCCAGCTTCAGAGCAGGAAATAGAGTGACTATGGGATGCTTGGAGAAATAATCTTTTGTCCAGCAGAGAAAATAGTCACAAGGTTGAAACAACCAAGGCAGTTGTTTATAAGCCTACAATGAAGGCTATTTTTCATTTTGCTGACCGTGGGGTTAAGAAAGAAAGAGAGCTAGTGGGGAAGGATTGTTTGTGTCTTTCCAAGACATGGAGCAGAACAAACCTCACGCAGCAAGCAGCCCGGCTTTCCCTTGCAAAGTATACCTATAAGCAGAAGGCAAAAAAAAAAAATTATCCCACAGGAGGTAAACAAATAGCTTAAAAGTTTTGATTCTACCCTGAAATATGAAGCAGCTGCAGCATTTATAACAAGGTTTATTACTGCAAAGGATGAGAAGCAAAAGGAGGAGTCAAGTGGCATTTTGTGCAGAAATTAAATGAGTGAGAAAAGTTAAAATAACCCTTATGAGTAAGGATTAAAGTCAATATTCAGCTAAGCAATTATTGACATTTGATTCAGTGAGTAAAAATGCCATGATTGTATTGAGACATTGTTCCTTAAAATAGACTTTACACTGAATCCTTTTGTCCCTCACTATAAGAGAGTATACAAATTTTCTATTGCTATTTTGCTAGTTATGCTCTATGTTTCTCAGTTATACTGAGTAATCTATACATCTAAATCCTAAGTATTACCTTTGCCTAATGTCAGCTTCAGAAAAATCAGACAAAATTTCTAGGAAAAAATCCATTTCTGTTGTGTAATTTTCCATTTCCAAACACATAAGTTTATTAGTCAGAATATTTTAAGTTATGTATAAATGAAACATAGATAAAACTGGCTTCAGTAAAAGGGGATTGAACCATATAATGTGGAAGTCCAAAATGAAATTCAGGTGTGGCTAGATCATGGAGTTCAATGGGTCTCTTTCCATAGTTTGGCTCCATTTTTTGCTGCTCTTTGTATATTGGCCTCATTCTCTCCCTCAAGAAACTGACTCTCTCTATGTGCAAAGATGGATGCTAGCTGCTCCAAGCATATATTTTTATAGTTTACAAAGTGAAAGGAAAAGTTTCTCTATTTCAATATTCACATGTAAAAATTACAGAAAGGTTTTTCTTTTTTTTTTTTCAGAAAGGTTTTAATTGACCTTACTATAGACAGATGTCTTTTCTACTGGTAATAATAAAAGAAATTTCATATTTAAAGATGTCTAGGACATAATACTTATTATCAGGAACTGAGGAAGGCAAGATCAATAGACATATTGTATTACATGTTTTTAAAAGGGGACCATCTCCCATTGGAATAAAGGCATTAGAAAGGCCAAAACCATAAATTTCTAGTGCTTTAAGTGACAAAAATTTTCATAAGACATATTAAATTTCTATTTCTCTTCCTCATTTGACTACAGGATCCTTTTCATAGAACTAGAAATCTACAGTTCCAACATAATGCAAGTATTTATTCATAATGCAGCCATCATTTATTCAAAATGCCATATTAAACATACAAGTAGTTATAAAGAAAGATAAAATAATTCATTCAATAACCTTACAACTTACAAAGCTGTTGTGGATAAAAACATGGAAATACAATGTCTTTTATCAATCATTTTACATCATATTCCAGAAAACAAGTCAAAGATCTTATACAAATATAAATATTCTCACTTATAAGTAAGCATTTACTTATTTTCTTTATTTATTGACTTAATTATTTCTCTTCCTTAGGGTTCTATCTGGCAAATTAACACACCAGGAAATTAAATGGTACTGAGGTAATCTGAAAAAATTTAGATATGTTTTGATTTGCTTACAACTCAATTTGCCCAAAGGTGACCTGATTAAGTAAGCTTTAAAACATTCCCAAAAGAATGTTCTTGTTGCTGAATAGAAGGCTATAATACAATATTTCTATTAGATAGCATTTATTGTGCTGTCCCACATAAATACTTCAACAATAGAAAAATCTGTTCAACTATATCTAAGAAAAAGGACATCGGGATAAGTATTCAAACATCATGCCTAAACATATTTTAATATCACATTGCTGTGCCTCCCTTCTTTCATTAGCCTTTGGATTATAGATTTTTTAATGTGACCATTGGTCAATAAATCAATAATTTTCTGGAGTGCATTACATTTATCTGTCACTAAATGTTTCAGTGAATTTATTTTTTCCTTCTGGACTTCAAAGAGAAGAAGGTCACGCCAGAAATAAAAGTATTACCAGGAGAAAATATTTAGACCATAAGCCGTTCTGCATCATTGAGAAAATATTGAAGTAAACATATTACCCAGGGAGGAGTTCTGCCAAGCCACCCAGAACAACTTTTACTAAAATATAATTATAGGGGTTGTAAATATATTTGCTTTAATGGGCAGTACTACACCTACAATTACAAGCACTCCATTTACTTTTTAACAAATAACATAATAAAGGGCTTTGAAATACTGGACAGCAGAGAGTGCTTATCACTGGTTCTCAGTGAGTTACACCTGTGACAACAATCTCAGCAACAGAGAGGCCATTAGCCTTCCTGCACTCTATGGTGAAGCCACACCTCTAGTACCAGTGAGTGCACAAGACATACCTATCACTCTTGTTGTTTTTCCTTTTTGACTCCTTGGGTTATTTTTACAGCTTTTTCAAACTTTGGATACCCTAGGAGACCAAAACAACAACCTAATTTTTTCTTTAATCTGTTAATATCTCTATTTAGAGTTTTATATACAAAGGAGAAATCAGAAGAATAAAAACCCTCATCAAGCCTTCTCACTAATCATAGATTTTAGCATAAATGAAGAGGTGACATCAGAGATAATAGAGTAGGTACGTCCAAAAGTACAAAGCTAGGGCTTAAATGAATTAAGTTAGTAGAAAAATAAGAAAATATCACATGTCTGAATTCCCTCCTAAAAGCCAAATGTATTTCAGAGTTCAGATTTTCCAATTTTGAGAAGATAACATAGAGATCCAAGATGGCAGCAAAGTAGGTAAAAACTACACTGACCTCCTCTCAATACTAAACTGGAATTATAACTAAATAATAGAAAAATCATCCTGAAGGCCAACTGAACACCAGCTGGTGAGAAACTTCATAACCAAGTACCTGCAGAAGAAACCACATCACTACAAAAAGACTGGAAATGCAGAGGTGTGAGAGTGCTGGCTGCACTCCCATGGGCAGCAGTGGGAGTCTTGGCAGCGTATTCAGTTGCTAGGAAATTCACCCTGAGAAGTGTGGGGTCTAAACCCCAAGTTGGGCTCCCAAGGCTAGAGCACCAGAACTGGGAAAAGAACCCAAATAACAACCAGCTATGAAAAAGCAACAGGATTTCTGTCTGCCAGTAAGAGATGGCTAGAGATGCAGAGAGCCTCTTAAAGAGCCAACACACAAAATTTCATTTGCAACCACTTACCTTGGCTCCAACAGACGGAAGGCAGTGCAGACTAGAGCCATGAGTAAAGTTTGGGGTTTGTGGCTCTAGGGAGAGAGCATAAGGGTAAGCCAGGAGAATCCCAGTGTTCAGTCATTTCCCATACTGAAGAAACCATATTTTTAAGGTAGAGCACAACCCTCCATGAGGCATCAGCAAGGGGAAAGCAGTAGTCCTGCCCACAGGTATTTCTCACAACCCACCCTGACAGCTTAAGCCAGGCTGCTGAGAAGTACAGCTAAGGGCACTTTCAGTGATTAAAATTAACAAAAAGCCTGCAGAAGCAGATCTGGGAGCGTTGAGAATTTAGCCGACCCTCCCCAAGGCTTGCTACTGATAAAAGCTGGTTTTGATGGGCAGCTTCTTTCTTTCTACAAACACCCAGGCCCAGCAGCTATAAGCTGTGGATTGCTTATAGCTTCAAACAGGTTGCCCAGAGCCAGTTACAGGAAGCATCTGACATAGGTCTGAACCATAATTTTTGCAACTTTACCTAATACATAGAAGCAAAAACAAATTGGGAAGGCAAAGAAACAGGCCCCAAACGAAAGAACAAGAGAATTCCGAAGAAGAAAAGCTAAATGAAATGGAGTAATGCAATTTTTCCATTTTTAGAGTTTCTGAAATATAGAGTTTAAAGTAATGATTATAAGGATGCTCAACAGCATAAAAAAAGACTTTTAAAAGGACCAATAAGAAATAAAGAATGCAATATCTGAAATAAGTAATACACAAGAAGAAATAAACAGTAGACTAGATGAAGCAGAGAATCAAATCAGTGCTTTGGCAGACAACGTAGAAAAAAAAACACTCAAGCAGAGCAGCAAAAAGAAAAAAAATTTTTTAAAAATGAGAAGAGTTTAAGAGACCCTGGGAACAACATGAAGCACAAAAACATCCACATAATGAGAATACCAGGAAGAGGAGAAAGTGAGCAAGGGATGGAGACAGGAATAATGACAAAAAGTTCCCTAACTGGGTGAAGGAAAAAGACATACAAGTCCAGGAAGTGCAGAAAGTCCCAAAAGGATGGACCCAAAGAGGTACACACCAAGAAACTTTACAATTAAAATGGCAAATTAAAGACAAGGAGAGAATTTCTAAAGCCACAAGAGAAAAGCAGGTAGTTACATACAAGGGAGCTCCTAGACTGTCAGCTGATTTCTCAACAGAAATATTTCAGGCCAGAAGGGATTGTCATGAAATACTCAAGGTGATGAAAAGTCAGGACCTATAATCAAGGCTACTTTACCAAACAAGACTATCATTTAAAACTGAAGAAGAAGGGGACTTCCAGACAAGATGATGGCGAGGGCAAATATGGTTCACCTCCTCACAAAACCACATCAAAATTGCAACTAAAATATAGAATAACTGTCACTCAGAAGTGTCAGAAATTAAGTTGAATGGAAGTCTGACAACTACCGAATTAAAAAAAAACACATCCATCCAGACTGGTATGGGGTACACAGATGTTGAACTGGCTGATTGCACAACCATATGTGGTGGATTATTCAGGAAGGATATCTCAGGAGTGAGGAGTATCAGTCACACAACAGGGTCTCCAGCCCAGTGTTCCAGTGCCAGGAAGATGAGTCCCCACAACTTTTGGCAGAAAAACTAGCAAGGATTGAGTCAGTAGAAGAAATTGCAGGAGCTCCAAGCAGTTTCTTAAAGAACACACACTTGGGCTCACCTACACAGACTCACTTCCTCTGAAATCCAGCACCAGGATAGCAGGTAGCTTAAAAGGCATGAGTGGCACACAGGAAGAAACTGAAGTGTCTGCCACTAAGGGGAGCAGAGGTCATTGTCCCTTTTCTAACACCTCTCCCCACAGAACCAAAGAGCTGGTAAGCTGGTGCCATATCTGAGACTCCATCAATCTGGCTAACACTGTTTGACCTGCTTTGGAGATCTCCAGAGACTCTGCTCCACAAAACATATGCCCCCCATGCTCTTTTCATATGAATGGCTGGTCTTCAGTCATACTGTATGACTTCCTAAATATTCTCAAAGAAACAACAGCTGACCTCAGTGAGCTCCAGACGAGCACTAGCAGAACACAGGCTAGATTCACAGCTTGACTTTGCCTGGGAATCTCCAAGCACAGCACAAGTAGCAGCCATCTCAGATTGTTTTATAGCTCAGCCAGGGTAGACCTGGGCAAAACACAGGTGGAGGCTGACCTTGGCCTACACCACCTGGGAAATCACAGGGCCAGCATACCCAGAAGACAGTTGCAGACAACATCAGAGCACTAACACTCTGCCCCAGCACAGGTTATCCTCTCTGCAGAGTGGAGGTTAGCAGTCACAGCCAATCCTTGCAGATGACTGGCCAGGGTAAATCCCTTCCATTTACCCGCCAACAGCAACCAAGGCTCAACTACAAGAGAAGAGTGTTCTCAGCCCACACAAAGGGTGCACCTTCATTACCCTGCTTGGATGGTAGAGGAGGCTGTGCCACTGGATCCTACAGGACACCAACTATGTTAAGCAACACTACCAAGACATGGAGTTAAAGCAGCTCTACATAATACATAGAAACAAACACAGGGAAACAAAGAAACATGACCAAATGAAAAAAAAAAATAAAAACTCCAGAAAAAAGAGCTAAACAAAATAGAGATAAGCAATCTGTAAGATGCAAAGTTCAAAACACTGGTTATAAGGATGCTCAAGGAAATTAGTGAGGACCTCAACAGTATAAAAAAGATCCAGTTGGAAATGAAAGATACCCTAATAGAAATGAAGAAAATTTATAGAGAAATAACAGTAGAGTGGATGAAGCTAAGAGTCAGATCAATGGTTTGGAACATAAGGAAGCAAAAAATAACCAATTAGAACAACTAGAGCCCTGGCTGGTGTAGCTCGCTGGATTGAGCGCGGGCTGCGAACCAGGCATCACAGGTTCGATTCCCAGTCAGGGCACATGCCTAGGTTGCAGGCCATGTCCCCCAGCAACCGCACATTGCTGTTTCTCTCTCTCTCTCTCTTTCTCCCTCCCTTCCCTCTCTAAAAAATAAATAAATAAAATCTTTAAAAAAAAAAGAACAACTAGAAGAAAAAGATTCCAAGAAAAATAAGGATGGTATAAGCAGTCTATGAGACAACTTTACAACAGAAGGTTGTAGAAGAAAAAAAGAAAGAGCAAGAAATTGGAAATCCATTTCTAGAAATATTGAAAGAGAACTTATATAAGTTGGTAAAGGAAATAGACATGCAAGTTTAGGAAGCACTTAGAGTCTCGGACAAGATGGATGTGTAAAGAGGCCCACTCCCAGACACATCATAGTTAAAATGCTAAACATTGAAGATAGAGACACTTAAAAGCAGCAAGAGCAAACAGTTACCTACAGAGGAGTCTCATAAGACTACTAATGGATTTCTCAAAAGAAACTTTTCAGGCTAGAAGGGACTGGCAAGAAATATTCAGTTATGAAAAGCAAAAACCAACAGCAAAGATTGCTCTATCCAGAAAAGCTATCCTTTAGAATCAAAGGGCAGATAAAGAGCTTCCCAGACAAAATTAAAGGAGTTCATCATCACCAAACTATTATTATATGAAATGTTAAAGGGACTTATTTAAGAAAAAGATCAAAACAATGAACAATAAAATGCAAAATTACATATCTATCAAAAATTGAACCTAAAAAACAAACTAAGCAAACAAGAAGAACAGAGACAGAACACAGAGAACATTTTGATGGTTTCCAGATGGGAGAGGGGTGTGTGGAGGTGGATTAAGAGGTGGGAGGATTAAGAAGTACAAATACATAGTTACAGACTAGCCATGGGGATGTACAGTATAGGAAATGGAGTAGCTAAAGAACTTATGTGCATGATTCATGTAAGGATTCAATCCTTACATGGACATGAAGAACATGTAAGGATTGCTTCAAGGAGTGAGGGGTGCTCAGTGGAGGGAGGCAAAGGAGAAAACAGGGACACGTGTAATCGCATAATCAATAAAATATGAGTAAAAATAAAATAAAATTGAAGAAGAAATAAAGAGCTTCCCAGACAAGAAAAAGCTAGAGGAATTTGCTACCACCAAACCATTATTGCAACAAATGTTAAAGGTCTTTACTTAAGAAAAAGGAGAAAAAAATAACAAAGAGGAAAGTTAAAAAATTAAAATGATGATAAATATGTATCTATCAATAATCACTTTAAACATGAATGACTTAAGTGCTCCATACAAAAGACACAGGGTAGATGAATGGACTAGAATACAAGACCCATACATATGCTGGCTCCAAGAGATTCACTTCCAAATGAAAGATACACACAGACTAAAAGTAAAGGGGTAGAAAAAGATATTTTATGCAAATAGAAAGTAAAAAAACCTAGTTAGCAATGTTTATATCTGACAAAAAGACTTTAAAACCAAGGCTATAGTAAGAGATCAAGAAAGACACAACTTAATGATTAAGGAAACAATACACAAGAGGATATAACCCTATAAACATTTATGCACCCAACATAGGAGCACCTAAACATGTAAAGCACATCTTGATGGAACTAAAGGGAGAGGGTGACAGAAATATAGTAACATCAATGGGTATATTTTCCAGATAGAAAATCAATAAGTAGGCAGTGACCTTAAATGATATGCTAAACCAAATGGATTTAATTGATATCTTCAGAGCATTATATCACAAGTAGCAGAATATATACCCTTTTCAAGTGCACATGGAACATTTTCTAGGATAGGCCACATATTAGTACACAAAACAAATCTCAATAAATTTAAGAAGATTGAAATCATATCATGCATCTTCTCTGACCATACTGCAATTAAAGTAGAACTCTATCACAAGAAGAAAATGGAAAAATACAAAAAGAAGGGGAAACTAAATAACATGTAATTAAATAATGAATGGGTCAACAATGGCATCAAGGAAGAAAGCAAAAGATACCTTGCAACAAATGAAAGTGAGAACACAACAACCCCAAATCTGTGATACACAGAGAAATCGGCCCCAAGAGGGAAATTCATTACATTAAAGGTCTATCTCAAGAAACAAGAAAAAGCTTAAATAAACAATCTAATTTTACACTTAAAGGAACTTGAAAAAGAACAAGAAAGCCCAAAGTAAGTAGAAAGAAGGAAATAATAAAGAATAGAAATAAACAAAATAGAGTAATAAAACACTACAAAAAATCAGTGAACCCAAGAACTGGTTCTTTGAAGTGAAAAATAAAATTGATAAACCTTTAACCAGGTTCATCAAGAAAACAGAGAAAGTACCCAGATAAATTAAATCAGAAATAAAGAGTATAAATAACTGACAGCAAAGAAATACAAAGGATTGTAAAAAAAATATTATGAGCAACTATATGCCAAAAAACTGGACAACCTGGATGAAATGGATAAATTCCTAGAAACAAACAATAATTAAAAAACTAAATCAGGCAAAATCAGAGAATCTGGATAGGCAGATTACACCTAATGAAATTGAAGTAGTAATCAATAAACTCCCATCAAAAAAAAAGCCCTGAACTGTGTGGTTTCTTGTATAAATTTCATCAAATATTCCAAGAAAACTAACAACTTCTCAAACAATTCCAAAATATTCAAGAGGAGGGAAGACTCCCAACTTATTTTATTAGGGCAGCAATATCCTAATTCCAAACCTGGAAAAAGACACTACAAAAAAAAAAGAAAAAGAAAAAAAAATTATGGGCTAATATCCCAAATAAATATCGATGCTAAAATCCTCAGCAAATGGAATACAGCAATACACCAAAAAGATTATACACCATAATCAAGTGGGATTTATTCCTGGGATACAAGGTTGGTACAAAATTCACAAATCAATAAATGTTATGCACCACATAAACAACATGAAGGATAAAAATCACATGATCATCTCAATAGATGCAGAAAAAATTAATAAAAGACAGCATTTATTTATGATAAAAAATTTTAGCAAAGTAGGAATAGAGGGAACATACACAAAACATAACAAAGTCCATATATGACAGACCCACTGCCATCATCATTCTGAATGGACAAAAACTACAAGCATTCCCTTTAAGATTGGGAACAAGACAGGGATATCTGTTTTCACCTCTCTTATTCAACACAGTACTGGAAGTCCTTGACACAGCAATCAGACAAAAAGTGAAATGCATCCATTGGAAAAGTTGGAAAAGAAGAAGTAAAACTGTCTTTATTTGCAGATGACACTGTATTGTACATAGAGAACCCCAAAGATTCCACCAAGAAAGTACTAGACTGATAAATGAATTCAGCAAAATGGCAGGACCCAAAATTATTATACAGAAATCAGTTGCATTTTTATATGCTAACAATGAACTAACAAAAAGGGTAATTAAGAAAACAGTCCCATTCCCAATTGCCTGAAAAAAGTATCTAGGAATAAATTTAACCAAGGATTTAAAAGACCTGTACTTGGAAAATGATAAGACACTGAAGGAAAAAATTGAAGAACACACCAAAGAGTAGAAATACATACCGTGTTCATGGGTAGGAAGATTTAACATCATTACAATTTCCATGCTGCCCAAAGTCATCTATAGATCCAACACAATTCCTTTCAAGATACCAATTATGTATTAGAACAAATATTTCAAAAATTTATAACAAATCACAAATGAACCCAAATTGCAACAGAGATCTTGAGAAAGAAGAACAAAGTTGGGGGAATCATGCTACCTAAAATCAAACCATATTATAAGATTATAGTAATTGAAACATAGCATAGTACTAGCATAAAAGCAGACACATAGATCAATGGAACAGAATAGAGAGCTCAGAGATAAACCCATGCCTTTATAGTCAATTAATATTTGACAGAGTAAGCAAGCATGTACAATGGGCTAAAGATATTGAATAAATGGTATTGGGAAAATTATAAAGATTTGTGCAAAAAATAAAACTAGACCACCTTCTTATGTCACACACAAGAATAAATTCAAAATAGATTAAAGCCTTTGATGTTAGACTCGAGCATAAAAATCCTAGAAGAAAACTGGCAGTAAAATCTTGGACATTGCTTCCTTGTAGGAATACTTTGTTGATATAGCTCCTCAGGCAAGGGAAAGAGAAAAAATAAACAAATGTCACTACATCAAACTAAAAAAAGTTTTGCACAGCAAAGGAAACCATCCACAAAATAAGAACACAACCCTCAGAATGGGAGAACATCTTCACTGGTACATCTGATAAGGGGTTAATATCCAAAATTTATGAAGAACTTACAAAACCCAACACCAAAAAACAACACAGTTAAATAATGGGCAAAAGACCTGAATAGACACTTCTCCAAAGAAGACATCCAGATAGGCAATAGACATATGAAAAGATGCTCAACATCACTAAGCATCAGAGAATGCAAATTTAAACCACAATAAGATATCATCTCATGCCTGTCAGAATGGCTATCATCAACAAATCAATAAACAACAAGTGCTGGAGAGGATGCAGAGAAAGGGGAACCCTTTTGCACTGTCAGTGGGAAGGAAGCCTGGTGCAGCCACTATATAAAGCAGTATGGAGTTACTTCAAAAATTTAAAAATGGAACTGCCTTATGATCCAGCAATTCCACTTATGGGAATTTTTCCAAAGAAACCTGAACACTCAATTCAAAAGAATGTAAGCAACCTTATGTACATTGTGGCATTATTTATTGACGTGATCACCGACCAGCAGTGACCGCAGAATGCTACAGATTGCTCGTCGACCCACGAGAAAAACATACACAGAGATGACTAAGTCCTGTGGGGAAGTAGGAACGGATTTGGCCACTCTCTCCAGTGGGGAGTGTGCTGGGCCACCCTCCCTAGAGGAGAGCACCCTAGGGGAGAGTGCCTTGGCCACCCTCCCTAGGGGAGAGAGCCCTTAAGGGATAGTGCCTCTTTCCTCCACCCAAGCGGGCTTTTATTGGGTTTGTTTGCATAAGAATTCAGGTAAAGCTCATTACTCATTGCCAGGAAGAAAGTATCAAACAATAGACAACAAGGAAGTCAGAGGGCCTATTTTGAGTCAGGATCGAAGAGCTGTAAATGACTTTAAGGAACAAACTTACTTCCTCCTTTGACCCTTCTCATTCAACCGAGAGCATTGTAAACAAAGCAGGTTTCACAGGATTTTACATATTCTTTCTTAGGCCTGATCACCCAGGGAACCCGCCTTTTCAGCACAGGGCTGCACCACACTGTCATTGTTTCAGGCTTAGGTGGAGCAAGGGAACTAAGGCAAGCAATAGATAAGGAGATTTTCTCACAGATGGAATGAGCACTCAGGCTTTGTCAAAGCCGAGGGTGAGGGTCCATCACCCCCTTTTGCCGTAGCCCCCAAAGTCCTTCCTTGGGGGCCTCCCACGTGATCCTGCCTGTCTTAGGTCGTTCCCCCCTTGGGGAATCTCATCCATCATTGGCTAACTGACTAAGCATTGGGGACCAGGCAGGTTGAAGTAAAAGGAGCAGAAGCGGAGCTCCTGTCAGGGAGATAAGCTTTTGTCTCCTTGGTGGCTTATGGTTCCAAGGTGGTTCCCTCAGCCTTAGCCTAGGCAGGGGTTACAGCTTCTGATACCAGGCATGGCAGTTCCCAACAATTTATAATAGCCAAGATATGGAAGCAACCCAAATACCCATCAGTAGATAACTGAAAAAAACAGCTATGGTACAATTTACACAGTGGAATACTACTTGGCCATAAAAAGGAAGGGAATTCTACCTTTTGCAACAGCAAGGATGACCTGCAGAACTTTATGCTAAGTGAAATAAGCCAGTTAGAGAGAGCCAAATATTGTACCATATGATATCACTCATATGTGGAATTTAATGAACAAACTGAACTATAAAGCAAAATAGAGACAGACTTCTAGATAGAGAGCAGGCAGACAGCTCTGGTGGTGGGCTAGGGGGTGGTTGAGGGTGGAGAGATTAAGCAAAAGGTAAAAAGGACTCATGGACAAGGGCAGCAGTGTAGTGATTGTTGAGGGGGCAAGGGGTGGGAGACAAAAGAGGGGGATAAATGATAATGGAAAAATACAGTAAAAAATAAACTATTAAAAGAATGTCTTAAGGTGAGGATAAAAAATATATAGTATAGAGTCCACAGTATGTATTTTGTAAATCCCCTGACAGATTGCAGTGCAACCCTTGTAATCAAACACTCCGACAATCCACAGTGAATCTTGGGAATATTCCATAGGGACAAATGAAGACTCAATATGTGCATCACTAATTCACTTTAGATTTTCCACTAAATGTGTGTGTAGAAATCAGGACAAATCTGTTTTCAGAGGTGTTTGGGTTTAGGATAAAAAATATTAAAAAAGGAATATTTTTCAGCTTCTCATACCTGGCTCCTTTGTCTGCTCAGTCCTTTTTCCTCAGAGCTTTTCCACCCTCTTTGGTAGTATCCTCTGTGCAGACTTGTCTGAGTTCGTGCAACAGCTACAGCCCAGGTTCAAGCTGAGATTTCCTGGTGAAAGTGTGTATACTTCAGGAGAGGAGTCTTTAAGTGCTTGAATCCACAAAGCACATTTGTATTAACTTTCCCTACATCTCCTGAGTTAAATACATTCAAAGAACCAACTACCACATGAGTAAATATGTTTTGTAACAAGGCTGTTGAACATCTAGGATGCCACAATATATTTTGGATCAATTGTTATATTTAGTGAAGTCTCAGCCAATTGACCCAACTACTGAGATGACTTTGTTTGAGGATAGATTGGGATAAGAAACAGCCATGCTATAAGCCCAACTCAGATGTTTCTGTCTTAGTCCATCAGGCTGCTATAACAAAATAATACAAGCTGGGTGGGTTATAAGCAACAGAAAAAATATTTCTCAGAATTGTAGAGGCTCATCCCAGTATGCCAGCCTGGTTCTTTGAGAACTCTCTTCACAGACACAGACACAGACTTCTCCTCGAATCCCCACATTGTAGAAGGGATTAAACATCTCTTTGGAGCCTCTCTGTAAAGGCACCAATCCCGTTCATGAGGGTTTCTCCCTTATGGCTTAAGCACCTTCCAAAGTCCCTGCTTCCTAATACCATTATATCAGGGGGTTAGGATTTTAATATGTGAATTTGAAGGGGAAACAAACATTGAGACTTAGCAGTTGCCATGAAGTATCATCCTTAGAATTTTTATTTATGTAATATTTTATACTTAGTACTTATAGACATATGAATTGGGAGGTGCTTAAAAAAACCACATACAACAGATTGGTAATACGTATGCATTTAACTTAGCCAATTCTATTCTATGCACTTTGAGAAAAAAAAGAGACAAAGAAATAATTTAAACAACACAGGTGAGTGCTGTCATCATTTTACTCATTGAGTGGATCACCTAGCATGGTCCTGAGATGAGGGGAGAAACTTGGTCTTCCCACACTCGGTCTGGGTACCATTGGCCCACATTATGCACATGTGCTCTGTGCTTATTCTGAGTCTAGTGTTCAAAGCATATCTATAAATAAAACATATATATTGCATTTGTTTTGCATCATATGGCTCCTAAAACTAGGACAGATGTTTTGCGTAAAACCAAGTCAAGTTGCTCTGATACTATACTTTATGGGATATTTCAAGAGCACTCTGTCTAAGATTTTTACCTTATCCTCTTATTTATAGTCTAATCTAAGAGAGATGCAATTATTCTCAATATACAAGTCACTCAGGCCATTAATGAACGTCCTTTTATTAGCAGATGATTTTGATTAAAGATGGATTGGGTTAAGAAATAAGTGTGTTGTAGACCAAACTCGAATGTATGGATGACTCAAAAAGAGAGAACAGAAGACACTCACATACATTTTTAAATTCACTGCTTCCCTTTGTATGCATCCTAATGATTCATATAGATATAAAGACTCATCTTCAAATTACCATACTCTTTAAAACAACCACTATGGAAAATAGTATGGAACTTTCTCAGAAAACTAAAAATGGATCTGCCTTTTGACCCAGCAATTCCACTGCTAGGATTATATCCTAAGAACACGGAATCACCAATCCAAAAGAACCTATGTACCCCAATGTTCATAGCAGCACAATTTACAATAGCCAAGTGCTGGAAGCAACCTAGGTGCCCATCAGTAAATGAATGGATCAAAAAACTATGGTATAGTTACACAATGGAATTCTATGCATCAGAAAGAAAGAAGGAGCTCCTACCCTTTCCAACAGCATGGATAGAACTGGAAAGTATTATGCTAAGTGAAATAAGCCAGGCAGTGAAAGACAAATACCATATGATCTCACCTTTAACTAGAACCTAATCAACAAAATGAACAAGCAAGCAAAATATAACCTAAGACACTGAAAAAGAGAACAGGCTGACAGTGACCAGAGGGGAGGGAATTTCAGGGGAAAAGAGGAAGGGTTTACAAGAACAAATATAAAGGACACATGGACAAAAACAGGGGGGTGGAAATGGGAGGGAGGTGGGGAGGGATAGGTGGGTGGGCTGGGATGGGAGTAAAAGACAGAAAACTGTACTTGAACAACAGTTAAAATTTTAAAACGAACAAACTACTAAATCCTGAATAAAATACTATGAAAATTAGAAAATCTGCTAACTAGGCAATTGCTGTACTTATGGATTGTAATCATTTACAGATTGAGTCTCAGACCACAGATTACCCGTAGCCACACCTCTTGCTCCACTGTGTAGCATTTCACGAATGTGTCATGATGATACTAATATTTCTTTATATGAACTTAATGTTAAAATTCAGTTATTAAAGAAGTTACTAATATCCTTCTCAATTCTTGTTAAAGAACCTTGGGCAGGACTTTTAAGGCTCCTATTCTACTTTGGTATTTTTCTTTACAATCAAAACATTTCCACTGACATTCCCCATAGTATACATCTAATAAGTATGGGATCAACCCTTTCAGGCCAGTTTTCTCCTGCATAAAATGAAGTATTAGGTTAAATGATATTTAAGATCCTATTTGATCATATATCTTAACAGTATGTAAACCTATGAGCCAATAGGTTGAAAGAGGGTTTAAGAGCCTGTGACCCATTCTACACAAGTACATTCAAGCTACTTATCACTCATTATTAGATTATGTACTGAGATTTGTAGACTTGATAGTTGAAATTGAGGCCTTGACTCCAAATTAGTAGCCAAAATCTCTACTCTGCCAGTTTTGAGAGTTCCCCTTAGGAAAGATTATTGTTGACCTTCTTTTGTTACCTCACTTTCCATTAAAGTATGACTCTAAATCCATTTTAAAAGTGGCAAGATGTATATATGAAAAACATTAACATTAGAGTCAGAAGACTTGCATTTGAGATCTATCCCTGCACTTTTCCAGCTTTATAATCTTGAGCAAATTATGAATTTTTCCAAGTCTCAATATCCTACATTAATAAAATAGAAAATCACATCTATTCATTCACTAACCCATAGTAGCTGTGAGAGCATTTTGTAAACTTATAAATCCTATTCAAGCATGAGGAATAATTAAAACTAGTGTGTACCTCACTCCCAGGAAATTATTTTCTCCAGGAAATATTAGGGACCCTGATTTAAATGAGAATTTTCAGAAAAAAATGAGTTTCCCTCTGGAAACTTCTCCCAAGTGTGACTTTTCATTTGGCTATTCCTATACAGTGGCCTAGAGTCCACCTTCCTTTTTTTTTTTTTTATGGTCTATTAACTCATATTGGGCTTTCTGCTAAAGACATACCCTGTGACTCCTCAGCTTACACCATACAAGGGAATTGCATCAATGTCAGGTTTGTGTGTCACATTCAAAACCTCAGTTTATTCAAATGGCTGGTGACAAATTTAGAACATTTTTATTTTTTAGGAAAAGGAATAGATCTACAAATGTAGATGTTCATCCCCTGGCCTTCTGAATAAAACTTCTTTAAATTTCAAAGCCTTCAGAGAAGAAAATTGCGTATTTATTCCAGAGCAATTTTTTTAAGATTTTATTTATTTATTTTTAGAGAGGGAAGGGAAGGAGAAAGAGAGAGAAACATCAATGTGCAGTTGCTGGGGGCCATGGCTTGCAACCCAGGCATGTGCCCTGACTGGGAATCGAACCTGTGATGCTTTGGTTTGCAGCCTGAGCTCAACCCACTGAGCTACGCCAGCCAGGGCTCCAAAGCTATTTTTTTTTTTAATGTTAAACACCTTCTCCTACCAGAAATTCCCTCCTGTATTATCTGACCTAACCAAAATTGTTCTTGCTTCAGTGCCTCTCATCTTCATAAGAGGTTGAGAACCTATTAGAGAAGTTTAAAACCTTCAATAAAGCTGCCAAAAAAAAAAAATAGTTCAGGTAAAAGAAAATAAACAAAAATAAGCTAATTTTGAAAATATATTATTTCATTTGTGTTACTGGAAAATCCCACAATTAATATGGTTCTAAACTGAAAATGTAGAAGGGACCCATACACAGTGAAAGAAGATGGGTGAATTTTTTGAAGCCTAAAATTTCTTGTATATCTCAGCAAATAGCTTTCTAACCAGGAGCCTAATTTCTCATAAAACATTATAGTACTAATTTCCACTTATTACAAAACAGCTTTTTTGCCTGTATGACATTGCCTCTTGGACCCCGTACATGACTTTAATTAAGATCTAAGTTATTCATGACTATAATTCAGATCTAACAACCAGTCTAGTCAGATCAGGGTAATTAGTCCCAGAGGGTATTATAAGAGAGCTCATTTTTCTTTTCATCTTTATATTTTGGCAAACAACTTGGGGTACTGTTTAATTTAAATAATTCTATAATTCATAGAACTCAAAAATGTTGAAGTGAATTAGCTAAATAAATTATTTTAAGAGCCTCTTATATATAGGGCTCATGTGCTGGTTAATTTGGTTTGTGTACCTTTACCATGGTTCAGAGCAGAAACAATCAGGATGGTGAACCAACATCAAGCTAATAAATTTTTAATAGCCCGTTACCAAGTTTATTAGAATATTAAAAGGCAAGAACTTAACCCTTACACATCACATGCCTGATTGAATTTAAGTGGATTTGAAAGAATATCCAAGTCTTATTTTTTGTTATTGAATATTCTACAATATTAAGAACTTCTATATCCAGTCAACTGGAAAGATGAAATATCTTATATAGACCAGGGTGGGATAAAGCAAAGCTATTTTCTCATTTAAAGTGTTGTTATTACAATGTTCCTTTTCATACTACCACTGCCTAATGCTATAAAACATTCAAGCTTATTCTTGCTATTCACTGTACTTGCAACCACCTTCAACATTATAGAAGTCTCCTCCTTCCCCTTTTATCCCTCTCCATTACCTTTATTTTATAACACATTAGCACAGTAATTCTAGATATTATAGCCAGAGAAACCAGAGGCTCAAGAGCATGTAGAATATGGCTTATTAAATTCCTAGCCTAACATCTAGTTAGCTCATTCTGTTTAGGTTAGTTCAACATACATTCAAAAGAAAAGCATTTAACCAAGAATAAATTTTAAGATTCAGAATTACCCAATGATGTGTAATGCACTCTGTTTGGTCTGTACTAGGTAGATAAAAATAATATAATATTTCCAAGAAAAAATATGAGTAATGTCATGTACCAAATTAATTTAGTAGATGGTTAATACTGATGGCCACAACCAAAATTTGCAGGACAATATCTTCCCATCCAAAAGACAGTCTTTCAAAGGGAATAATCAGGAGACCAAAATCAGCATCTCAATAACATCTTGATCCCATTTACTTCTTACCTTTTCTCCAACAAGGCATTATTCAAGAGCTGTTGGTAGTTGTTGAATTGGAATGAGGTAAACTTTGAGTCTTAAAACATGAATTTAAATTCTAGCTTCATTATCTTATTGGCTGCATAACCTTAGAACTGTTATTTACTTTTTGAGTCTTTTATGCCTCAAATTAAAATGGAAATAGTGATTCTAACCCCACAGGATTGCAGCAAGTACTGGATGAGATCATGTATGCTGATTCAAGAACACTCTTATTATCTCTTCCTCCTTGCTCCTTCCCTGTCTTCCTTCCTTCTTTCCTTCCTTCTTTCCATTTTACCCTCCAGATGGTTCTCAACAAGGAATATTCCTCCTTCAACTTGCTAGCTATGAATGTGGGTTACAGAAGTTATCTCTGAAAAAAGTTGGTGTAAGAATTTCCTTTCTCTTCCCCTCCTCCCCATTCCTTTACCTTTTTTCTAATTTCTTGTCCTTCATCAATCAAGCTGGAAGAACAATAACAGCTGACCCTCTTGATTATAAGGAATTAATTTTGAGAATTACTTAAATTGTATCCAAACGTTATTGTAACAGCCAAATGTAAGTCTCTCTCTGGATCAGGTAGAAAAAAGAGCATTTTCAAAAGCCTGTGTAAAAGGGCAGGAACATCCAAGGAATAGTGAGGGATCCAGAGAGTAGGGAGAGAGCAGATGAGTGTGGCAGTGAGGTAAGGAAGGAGTGTGTGTAGATGATTGAACTGACCTGGTAGGCTGAGACCAGGCAGAGAAGTGTGTTTTGTATCTTATAAGTCAAGTTTCCTTTGCTTTTTTCAGATTTGCCTTAACCAGCGGTCTCTAGCAATAACATCAATTATGTTTAATATATGTGTCCCTTTCATTCTCATCTCACTCAGAGATTTAGTTCCAAAGTTCCAAAAGGAACTTGTCATATGTAGTAGATTTATCTATACTACAGCCCATATCATGAGGAAAATTATTGTAAAAGTTATTAAAGAGAGAGGGAAAGGTTTTTGTTTTTGTTTTTTAATTTAATGTTTATTGTATTTTTTCCATTATCATTCAGTCCCCTTATACACTTCTCCCCCCAGCAATCACCACAATGCTATCCATATCCAGGAGTCCTTTTGTTTTTTGCTTAATCCCTCCACCCCTCTAACCCTCCTGACCCCCTAGCTGTCATCACACTCTCCATCAATGAGTCTGTTGAGGGGACATTATTTCTATGTCAATAAACATACATCTGGAAACTCACAATATATCTGTTATAGAGCCATGATGATCGATTATTCAATTAGAACATAATTGGGAAATTAATTGTATTCTTGCTTCTATTTAAATTTTTTTAATAAAAATGAAGTAAAAGGCATGGAATTTAATCAGAATGAAGGGGGTTCTATTTTGTGTTTTATTGTTGGAAACTTCTACAAAGATGGATCTTAAACTTAAATTTGTGCAGCCACAGGCAGCCTAACACGAAACATTGAACAAACTCCATCACCCAGATCCAGCTTATATTTGCAGCCACTTCTCCATGTGATCCTCCTCCTCTATCAGCCCCATTCTTACAATCACATGAACTCACACTTTACTACTTACAGATTACTGAACTAAGTCACCTGTCTTTCAAGTCTTTGTACATGTTACTTTCTCTGTCTGTACTTCCTCACCATGTACACCTGACCAAGAATCAACTGTCAATTTGTTTGAGTTGTTCCTTTAGAGTTTTGTCAAGGCACTACATGAATAAGATAAATTTATGATAACTGGTTGGATGGTCTGCATCACAAGTCAGAGGAAGATAGTGATAGGGAACATAGTAGATCAGAGGTAATGTGGAAATCAGTGACATTTCTGTGTTAATGAAGTTTAAAAGCAGAACCCAAATATTTATGGCATCTACCATATATGTATATTCTTTGACACCCCTGCTCAAAGGTTTAAAGGAGTTTCTTATTATAGAATTTCCCTTTTCTGCTTCCACTTTTTCCACTTATAACTGGACTTCATTACTTGGCTTCTTCTTAGCTGCATTTCTGCTTTTGCTTTTTCTAAGTACAAAGCCTGGTTCTTTTTTTTTTTTCCCCAGGTTTAATGAGTTTTATTTCTATGACTTTTTTTTAGTCCATTAATTTACTCATTCATTCAAAGGTTGTACACTTGCTTAAATACTGAGGGGATTACACAAAGAATGAAAACATGGTTCCTGATCTCTACATCAACTGAGGAAAATGAGACAAGATGGCAAGTGTCAGGGAAACATGTAACCAGTGATTATCCTAAAATCCTCATATGGCTTATTTTGTGTTGTTGAAACCGCTATGATATTGCAAAGTACCAACATCTGTATGCCTATCAATAGGATGAACAGAGAGTTCATTCTAATACATGCATGCTGGAGAATACTACATTACCATTAAAATGTAAGACCTGATCCAAAGAACTGAAATAGAAAGATTATCACCAATGCAGAGTGGGGTGAAACAAGGAGATCATAGAACAATGCATAAAGTAGACCCCCATTTATAGACATCTGTTAATAAATCAGAGGTTGTCTACCTACAAGCTGCATCTTATTTGGCCTATGCAGCATTTCTAAAAGTTTAGAATTCATTGCCATGCACAAGCTTGGTTCTTAAGCTCAAATGTTATTGGTCATCTCTTCATAAAGTCCAAGGCCGCTATTTTTCTAGATCAAGATATTTAAGCCCAGAAATCTGCAGTGACTTGCCCAAAGACACAAGAATAAGTAAGTACCAAAATCAGGACCACACTGTGGGCCTCCTGATGCCCAGGTTAATAGATCCCCCCTAACTCCTCAGAATTTTAAAATGTTCAATGAACACTAGCTTCTTAACCTGTTAATAAACAGTGCTTAATATATCAGTTCTGTGATCAAGTATGCTTGGGAAATTCTCAATTAAAGAGAGTTAAGCATATTTATTTACTGGGAAGCCTTCAGTATGCCAATGTGTATTGATTAACTAAATATAATTACATGTCCATTTATGTTCCCTTTCTCCAGCTTTTATGCAACCAAATTGTACTACTTGTCTGAAAATAATAGTTAGCAACGGAGAATTTAGCAAGCATTTTATAAAGAGAGTAGAGCATGTTGGTTCAAGCAAAGGCTTGAGTTCAAATTCCAAATGTTACTCTCAGGTACAACTTTTGCCAAATAATTTCATTTCTCTGTGCTTCAGGTTATCCATTTGGAAACCAAAGTAATAATGATAACACCTGTCTCAGAGGATTTCTGTAGGGATTAAATGTGTTGTAGAAGTAAAAGCCCTTAGAACAGTATCTGGTACATAGGAGTGTTTGCTAAAGGTCAGCTATTGTTAGAGGAGTTGATAATTACACTGTAATCCAGGTAGCAAATATTTTAATAAACCTCAATTAATATTTTTTATCATCTCCCCAAAGCCTTCTTTGGTCTGTGCACCATGGCCTTTTCTGTGTCTCTTGACAGGGCTCAACTATAGTCCCTCCTCCATTCCCTCCTTTTCATGTACAGTTGTTTCTTTGTTCTGCATGAAATTTGGGTGCCAGCCAAGGCACCCTTCTACCCTGAGTTAATTTCTTCACATCTTCTTTTTAAGAAAGCAGGACACCTCTCCCCATCGCCACAATAGAATTCTCCTACTAACTATTAAGAAGAGAATCTTTTTCTTGGCATATGTGAAAAGTCCTTTCTGTTTCAACATCCTTAAAGGATCAGTCTTTGGGAAATAGTGTCTTGCTGGGTGCATTCTTCATACTTAAAATCTGCAACTTTACATTCATATTTCTAGGACTTGTTACTCTTTGAGGCTTAGAATTTGCCATAATGCAATTTAGACTGTTGTAACAAAGAGACTAAAAAATATATAAACTAAAGTAAGATAGGAATTGCCTTCTCTCTTATCTACAGGTCTGCACAGATATTTCTGGACTGATAGCAGTTTTAGACAGCCAGGCTGCTTTTATTTTGTTGCTCTCCTCTGCTTTAAAACTTAGTTTCCACCTCTTGGCCCACAATGGCTGCTATAGTCCTACCATCATACATACATTCCAGCCAGCAGAAAAGAAGAAAAAGGCAAGGGGAGAAGCACATGAATGTTCTCCATAAAGTCATGAGAGATGTATAAGCACATCACAAGTCAGGAGGCCGTACTTTTCAGGAGGAAACTAAGATATGGTTAGCTGCATGGATATGTGCGAGTCAAAAGTTCTATTACCTTAAGGAGGAAAAAATGGCTCCCAGAGGACAAAAGGCAGACTCTGGGAATTCTATGTCCAACAGTACCCATGGAAAAGGCTCCCACAACAAAAATATCCCCTCACCTACTTTCTACCACAAAGTCTTTGTTAATTTCTTCAGTCAAAATATTCTAAGCAGTCCTTCAAATAAAACAAAGATGTAGTTTGGAGGGCTGAAGGGAGAATAGATTTCTAAAAGAAAGGAGATATAAAAAAAAGAATGGGGGTACACTGTCAAGGTTTTTTAAGTGCTTGAATTTAATCAATTTTATAATTATTAAAATTTAATATTTAAAATGTAATCACTTTGAAATTTTTTTAATGGATAATTTCTTGGTTTCAGACTATGTGCCTCCTCTCTCTGTATCTATTTGTTTGGCTAAGGCATTTTGATCTATTGCGAATGAAAGATGGAAGTAGTTTCTCTTCTTTTTTCTACTATTTCTTAATGAAGTATATTTTTGTTAATAATAGCCAACATTTGTTAACACTTCTGCTAAATTTATCACTCCAGTCACATATATAATATCATTGTCCCCATCTCACAGATGAAAAATTGGAAACTAGCAAGGGGTATATATAGCCAGGTAATCAATTGTCTGTAGACACCAAACCTTAAAACCTTGCACAATATTTTATCAAGCTAATAATCTCTTTATAAATAATACCAGAGTGGGTGATCAAGCATTTAGTACAAACAACCATTGCATAAGTAAAAAGAGATTGTTTAAAATAACAAGAAAACTAGAGACATGACAAAAAAAATAGTAGGATTATCTGTTCCATGTTTTTAATCACATGATTCCAGTGCTTCCTCACAATGACTGTGACCAGACAATTTTTTTACTAGGCAGAAATGAAAGTTGAAAATGAAAAACAGTATCATTAATAAACAGCCTAAAGTTAAATTATTTCAAACAGACAAATGATAATAAGTGTAGTTTTAACTAATCATTTTCCAAGGGTAAGTAACACAGATTGAAAGAAATTCTTGACACATTTTCTTATCTCAAATGTGTGCAGTTGGCTTCTTCATTACGAAATCCCAGATGAGCAGGAGAAGGGGAGCCTTCGGTGAGCATTAAGAATGTGAGAGCTGGTGTGGGCCTCGGCCAGTCTTCTTGCTTATGCAAATGTTTAGAGAGCAAGGTGCTGGTGGGAACTGCTAACCAGAAGAGCAGAGCTCCGCATCCGGCTGACACTGCTTTTGGCGTGGTTGTATTTCTGCGCTGATTTACTAGGTGGCGATATAATCTTAAAAATAAGCATTCACATTCTGGTGCAAAAGTTTCAGCTCTCTACTTTTTTCACTGATGTGTGTGTTCTTTTTTTTGTTTTTCATTTCCAATGTTATTTTCCCTTTCTTTCATTTCTTCTGCCTTTCACTGAAATTTTGTATCATTGCATCCATTCTCTTAAGAGAAAAACTATAAAACTGTACAAGCCAGCTTGAGAAAGACAAGATCAACATCCCATTGTGGTATGACCTGAATATAGTATCTTCAGTCTTTTTCTATCATGGGTTCCCTAGGGATAACATTCATATTTATTCCTTATATATCTTTATATCAGGAATTCTGCCTTTTGCTGAAACATTAGAGAAGAGTGTGTGTGTGTGTGTTTCTCAATATTTGAAGTGATAGCCCTCCCTATGGCCAATAAAAAGGCAATCCACTATAAAATATTTTTGTAAATCCAACTTCCTCACTTCTACCTCCTCTAGATATTCTATTTTTATGCCTCATACCTCTAGCCCAAAATTGCATAGCAAATTTGGAAGAATTTATAAAATTATAAATAAGTAAAAATTAGTACAAGTGCTTTTTAAGAGTTAAGAAGCATAAAAATACCAGTTATGATTTTTAAATGTCTACTTGTAATACTTAAGACCAAAAGAGGAATATCTCACATGGGAATTAAAGACATTGAGAAGCCTCCTCTATCCTTGCGAACTTTAGTCATCCTAAGGAAATACCCACTGGCCCATGGACAATGACCCGGAAAATGCCACCTCTGCAAGTTCATGTGAGTTACCCGCTAATACTAGCGCTCCTGCTCCACAGTCAGCATTGTGCCGGATGCTGTGACACTGAGAACTGGCAAGGGTGATAAGCCATAGTTTCTAACCTCAAGCAGCACACATATTGGTAAAGCACAGATGAAAATGACTAGTTAAAAGTGGTTTTGACACAATATATCAACAGAAATATATTGTCAAAGAAAAGAGAGAGTAGAGTGGGTGGGGGTAAGTAAAAAGAAAAGTGACAGAGGATTTAAATTTGGACACACCCTGGAAGACTAGAGAAGATATTGACATGATATTGATATAAAGGGTCAAGGAAAATCTTGCAGAAGATGGACCTCGAATTTGGGGTTAAAGAAGTGCTCATGGGAGCCAGAATCAATGAGAAAAGGAGATAGAAATGACAGTGGGTGCTACTTAATATTGCGGAGCAAAGTAAGATCAGTAAAGAGGTTGGAACAGGGAAGGTAGTGAGAACCAAGTAGAAAAGTCAATTTGACTTGACAGCAAACGGGTCACATTTCTGCAGGTATGAGAGCAACACTATAAATGAGTGGTTTGGGGGAAATTAGTCTGACAATGAAAGTGGAAGGGATTAGAAAGGAAAACAGAGAAAGCCAGAAAACAAGAGAAAAGAGCAAGGTGATAACTGGGTAGGAGAAGCAGAAGGTGTAGGCTAGGAAAGTGGTGGGAAGAAGGTATTAACACAACAAAAAGCCCTTTATAAGCTAGTTATTACAATCCTAGGCTCCTCAATAAGAAAACTGAGGTCTGAAAATGTTGAGTTCCCAAGAGTCACATATCCAAGAGGATGACAGGGTAGGCATAAAAAAATAAAATAAGATGAACTACAGGAACAATGAAATGAAAAACATGACCAAAATCTAAGACTGACTGATGTGAATGGTGAAAGGGGCAAAGATTAGTCTTGGTAACTGGGATAGTGGTGGTTTCACTGAAAGATATGAGGAAATTTAGCACAGAAAGGGAACAAGTATGACTGTGGAAATGCTCCTTTTGAGGTGACCACTGTTCATATAATTTCCAGGACGCTACATGAAATGTGTTAAGGTTCAAAACGACTGTAGTATAGGGCATGCAGGAGTGGTGTCAGAGGGCCTGGTAAGAAAAATAAGGAGAAATCATGAAAGAACTGTTAGGAATTTAAGTTGAACTCCATTGGGGAGAGACAATGGAAGATTAATGAAAGTTACAGGTATGGAGGTTGGGTCTTGACCATTATTTAGGGGAGAGGAAAAGAAAACAAAACAAATAAAAGTGAGGAACAAGCGCTGGCCAGGTGGCTCAGCTGGTTGGAGTATTATCCCGTGCACCAAACTGTTATGGGTTCCATCCCTGGTCAGGGTGTTCTCTGGGGGGCAACGGATCAATGTTTCTCTCACATCAATGTTTCTCCTACTGCCCCCTTATTCCACACCTCTCTCTATCTCTCCCTCTCTGTCTCTTCCTTCTTCTCTCTCTAAAAATCAATGGGAATATCCTCAGATGAGGATTTAAAAAAGCGAGGGAGACAAACAAAGCAAATGAAATATAAGTGATGGAGAGAGTGCTAAGTGACAGTGATTAAGAGACAATTAAAAATACAAAGTTGGGAAGAAGTAAGTTTTAGAAAAAAAAAGAAGAAACATGTTAGTCCTACAGTTTGGAATTATTTTTAAAAATTTGTGCTTATTAAAATGTAAGTATTCGATGGCAGCTAATTAGCCAGTCTTAAAACATGTCCCTGAGGAGCCTGCCTAAGGTATTCAGACCAGTCCCTCCCATACTGAATCTGAGCTGCCCTGGGACTTCCATTAACCAATGATGTGACATTCTGTACTGAGACTTGAAGAGGACCAGCAGCTTCTGCCTCCCTTTGCTTGCTTTTGGGAGCTCTGAGATGTCTCATAAGAAGTCAGCTCCCCTGGTATAGCTACCACAAAAAGAGGCCATGCATAGCAGAGAAGCTTTGAGAGAGAGAGAGAGAGATCCAGCCATCCCCGTGTCTCAGGTGAGCCTCCACATGATGCCACTAGCCTGCAGAGACTGACACAGCCATCATCTGACTGCAGGCATGCCAGAAACCTCAAGGAGAACCAGCAGAACATTGGCCAGCTGAACACAGGAAACTGACAGAAATGCAAGAGATGATAAATGACTATGGGGTGAAGCACCTAAGTTATGGGGTGTAACCTGTCCCTAGGTAGCATCGTACGTTAGGCAATTTTAGCTGGGAACATCCCTGTCACTTAGGAAAATAGGAGTTGAAATAGTCTTATTTTGCAGATATTTTCTTTATTTGGGCATCTGTCATCTCATGAACCATTCCTGCTCAGGCTCCTCCTGTCCTTAATATTAGCAGACACTTCTGTGGATTGTGTTCATTTTTTCTTGTGTCAAGAATAAAATGGGGGCAAAGAATATAATAGCAGTTTGAAATTTTTAAATATTTATACCCAGAAGACAATTAAGTCAATTCGATATGGTAATGTTCTACATGAAATTCAAATAAGCAAATGACTGTGTAATCTCACCCTCTCCTATGGCAGTCGTTTAACAAAGCTCAGAGTGGGCTCTGTGATTTGCTACCAAGGACCAAACTTTCAAGGGCAGTTTTCCTTGTGTGGAGGCTTCATTTGGGACTGCCCAAAAGGGGCACTTGGTGAAAGCAAATGCCATATTACAGTTGAGTTATGACTGCCCTCACTAACTGCAGTCCTTTTCCCTAAAAACCTGAGTGGATCAGCAGAGCAGGGATGAGGCATTGTGTGTGAGGGGAGAGAAGTCACTGTGGAGAATCAGGCTGCAGAGGACTCGCTGACTTCAGTGCCAGCCCCACGATTTGTGAGGTCAGAAGAAAAGAGTAAAATATGAGGCCGCCTGCCTGCAGAGCTGTTTAAAACTGACCTTGCTCACCTTGGAGGATAACCAAGGAACTGACTGTTCCGCTGCACTCTACAGCTGCCAACCACAAGGAGAAACGACGTCAGGGTGGTTGGCATAGTCCCTGCCAGGGAGAGCTTATGTTCACAGCCATGCAACCATGCAAGTATTACCAGAAAATTCACGTACCTACAGCGTGGTGTTAGTTCACTGCTTCCTTCGCTGAGTACCATGCTATGTGTATAATTTTCCAGTATTTTTAACATATCCAACATATTGCTAGCCATTCTATGGGCAAAAAAGCCTCTGCTTAGCAACCAGCTTAGAGAGAGGGTGAGTGTAGCCAGTCATGGCGCCCCAACTGGTAATATTGTTCTGTCCACAGGCTTGCCTACATTATTGCAGAACATTAAGAAGGAGGATACTGGAATTTTTTTAGACGCCTCTGACAAATGGGTTTGATGAAGGAAAAAAAAGTGTGTTGTGTTTTCTTCACAGAAATAATGAGACAAAAATATCTCTTCTCAAGGAGCCCAGAAATGTTATAGAAATTATAAACACAAGAGCCAGATTGGGCCTTGCAGCTACAATGGATCTTATGTTGTCCAATTCTTTCAGTCTACAAATTAGATAAATTGGGCTTCAGAAAGCTGTGCTGACTTTCTCAAGGTCACACAATGTATTACTAGTCAGAGTTCTCCAGAGAAACAGAACCAATAGGATCTGTATATGGAGATAGAGACAGAGATAAAGATAGATAAACAGATAAATTTATCGTAAGGAATTTGCTCACACAGTTATGGAGACTGTTAAGTTCCAAGATCTGCAGCCAATAAGCTGGAAACCCAGGAGAGCCAGTGCTACAGTTCCAGTCTGACTGAATGCTGGTAGGTTTGAGACCTAGAAAAAGCTGATGTTTCTCTTCAGAAACAATCCAAAAGTGAGTGGGGAGGGACAGGGAGTGTCTCAGGTGCTTCAGGAGCAGGAGTAAATTACCTTCTGCTTGAGTTAGGGTCAGCCTTTTTGTTCTATTTAAACTGTCAACTGATTAGATAGGGCCTACTCATCTAGTCTGCTGTATTCAGGCTACACATTCAAATGCTGATCTCATCCAAAAACACCCCCACAGACATCCCCAAAATAATGTTTGACCAAATTCAAGGGCACCCTGTGGCTCAGCACATTAACCCCTAAAATTAAACATCACACACAGATTATTGGAGAAGATTCTAGCCTTGATTGGCTCTCCTGACATCTAGTTTAGTTTTTGTGGCATTTAGCAATGCCACATTGCTAATTCAAAATAAAATTATGTGCAAAGCATTTTTATAAGCCTGGATGATTCATTTTAATCAAGTCAAGATCCCTTTGCATAAATTATGTGGGACATTATTCACTCTGCTGATATTTGGATTAGAAAAGTAATAATTACTGAATTGTATTTGAAGCTCTCAGGAACCCTTGGAAGAGGTGTCCCTGCTGATAATCAGTGATCTATCAACAGAGTCAGGGTTGGGATAGAGTGTGTTCCCTGTCTCACACCCATACTTCCTGTAGTAGAGTTTATAAAACTGGTACTGAGGAGAGTGGCCTCTCTCAAACACTGTTCCCTTCCACCAGCACACACACTTAAGGTTACAGAATTCCCCCAAACAACACGATATATCCATTGCTCTAAAGATTACATCAGTCAGCCTCCTTGGAACAGAGAATTGTTCACTCAATACTTTCCCAGGAAGACATACTGGTGAATTTCAAATCTATGTTCTTCCAGCCTACCCTGTGATTACCTAACACCAAGGAATTGGAAATGGCAGATGCAAGTTATCACCAAGATATGAATACGAATGGATAGCTGACATGCCTACATGCTCTTCTTACCACTGAAAGACAGAATATGGGCTTAATACCAAGAAAACATTACACACCAGTGATTATAAATGAAGGGTAAATTTAATTATGCCCTGGAAAGATTCAGAAAAACAAAATAAGTATTTTATTTTTTCTAAATCCATGGGAATCATATCTTCTGCATTGGAGTACTCATATAAATAAATATAAGGAAAGTATATATTGTCCCCCATTGGAATAAGGGTCACCCCATCAGAATTTTTCAGAATTCTGTTACTTGTGCATCAAATGGTACTCACCTAGTCTCATTCTCTGTGCACTGTAAGAACTGAGCCTACACGAGTATTTCTCCAAATGAGAAAGCCAAAACAATTATAGCATTCCTGTTTCATTTCAGTTTACTTAATAAAGGAGAAACAAGAGAGTTTAAAATTAATTGCGAGAGGCAGGCTAGTACTGGGAAAGTTAATGAGAAGCTTTTATGAGCTATAGTTTTTATTTATTTATTTGTTCAATTAATTATTTATTATATGCATTAGTTATGGCCAGTGTATAATAGCCTTCTGGGTACATTTAATGCTGTAATTACCCAAAAACAAGCCCTGCCCTTACAACTTGTAACCTAATCAGACTCAGGAAAGCAGAACATTCACATACGGAGTGAATGGAATTTGCTCAGCTCTCTCTCAAGATGAGATTTCAAGGAAATTTCTTTTTACCCAGTAAGAGGCCATGTGATTTCTATTAATCAATAGTCAATAAATAAATTATTAATCCATGACTATCCACAAGGCATTGTGGGGAATAGGATGAGAAGAGATAAAAAGTGTGGCATGCTGCACATTTCCAAGCAAATTTAGCAGTGACCACCTACTCGCCAGACATTCATGCAACATCAAAGACATTATCATTTCCATCCCCCTACTGTACAGACTAGAAAGCTGATTTAGTAGCTTGAATGATCCTTATCAACTGTTTCCTTCTTGACTGGAACACTAGCCAGACACAACATGAGCTACCCTTTCTAGGTAATATGGAGAAAATGAATCAACTTGCCTACATGCTGATAAAGTACAACTAGTTCCTTCTAATATTGTTTTTATTTGGTGAAATTCACATAACATAAAGCAAACCACTTTAAAGTATAAATATTAGTGACATTTAGTACACTCACAATAAGGACAACTTTATATTTTAACTCGCCCAACTAGTCGATGTTTTAGAAAGAACACTCACTGATTGAGTCCCAAGTTTTGAGTTTTAGTTCTTGCTCATCTAAATCATCTCTGTGACCTTGGCTGAACTTCTCTAGAGCTGAGGTCTCTCTGTACAATGGTCTCGAATATTCACGGTTTGCATCAAAATCACTTTGAGCAGTAATTAAAGGTATCTGGCATTGTTCCATCCCTGAGTCTAATTTAGTCAATTTGGTATCTATGACTTTTAACATGCCAAATTTAAGATCTATCAGACTTGATAATTTTTCAGATTCTTTTATAAACTTATATTTTATGATTCTAGACACTGTGAGATCACAGTATAAAGCTAGTTACCATAAAAGCTACATTTAAAAAAGAATAAGAAGAAGCCAGTATCAAATAGAGGGGCTTTGGGTTTATCACTTGAGTAAGGATACCTGACTGTTTGAAATAATTAATATTATTTGGAAATTTATATACAAAGTAAATGTCTTCCAATAAAAAGTAAAGCAAGTTGTCGAAATCAATTCAGGCAGCAAATGGTCCAGAGAAAACTCAAATTCAATTTCTAAAAATAAGCATTTTCTAATAAATATAAAGCAGCTGATAAATTCAAATCAAGCTGCATGTTGATATAGTGACTCATAGCGAGTATATACCATACATTTTCCATGCAGAATGTGATTCAGAATGCTGGGTTCATTCCAAAAGTATGTATTTTTAACACATTTCTCTGATATTTTTATTATTGCCTGAGGGCAGGAAACAATGATGTAGACAGGAGTTCGTTCACTCTATTGTGACATAGCTAACCGAAGAACTAAAGGCTCATGTCATTTGTATTATCAGACATCCTTATTAATACCTTTCTCAGCTATTCCCCTCTTTAATCTCCGTTTGCCATTCACAGCTTCAGCTGCAAATGATTGACTTCTGGCAAATATAGTTCATAAGTGGCCTACTCTTAGCTCTGTGTCGACTCTATTTGTGTGCTCCTAGGGTGTCGGATGTGTCAGTCCTACTGGTCTCCACTGAGTATAAATGTGAACAAGTTGGTTCTGAATGGTTTACTTTTACTACCAGATGCACCAATGTGGAAAAGATTTCTTGGCACATAAATATGAGGGTAGAGCTGGACATTATCTGAAATGAGTTCCAGTTAGGATGAATTTAGTTTCCTCAGATCCAGTCTTAAATTGGACAACAATATTTTGGTATACTATTTTCTACTGAAGCTCATTTTTGGTCTATGTGAGAGCGATTTCTCTTTGCTCCTTTAATGCATTTCCCAGTCTATTTTATAATAGATGTCACAGCACTTGCTTTTCCCATTACTCCATCCTGCCTATCAAGAATCACCCACTGAACATTGTTGTTCTCAGTCTCTCTTTGAAATGCAATGCAATCTTTTTTTTCTAGTCTGAGGGCACCTTGGTTTTATTTGTACTACTTGCCTCCTGTCATAAAACATAAGACATTCCTTTCTTTGTTTAACTTCTTCTTTGTTGTTGTTGACGCCATTGCAGATATTCCCCATCCCCTCCCCAGATATTCCCCATCCGGTCCCCACATTTGCCAACCTCCACTCAGCCCCAGCCCCCACCTTCCCTCTGGCCATCACCACACTGTCATCAGTGTCTATGGGTTATGATTATATGTTTTTTTGTTAATCCTTCACCTTCTTTCATCCAGTTACCCCTTTGTCCCTCCCCTCTGACAGCTGTCAGTCTGTTCCATGTATTCATGCCTTGGTTTCTATTTTGTTCATGGGTCTATTTTGTTTATTAGATTCCACATATAACAGATATCATATGGTATTTGTCTTTCTCTCACTGGTTTATTTTGCTTTGCATAATACTCTCCAGGTTCATCCATGCTGTTGCAAAATATAAGAGTTCCTTCTTTTTTACTGTCACGTAATTTTGCAGTATGTACGTGTACCATAGCTTTTTTTATTCACTCATTTACTAATGGGCACTTAGCAATGCAATCATTTAAAAAATGCTGCAAAAGGGGCCCAAATATGTCTTTTCTTATTATCAGATCCTTATTTATTACCTTTCCTGATCTTATTAGAGCCTATTACTACACACTATTTTCATAATGTGTTTTGTTTTATGATGTAGTGAAAAAAACAGCACCCTTGTCTCTCACTTTTAAACCACCCCTCCAACATGCAAAGTTCTAAATTCTTAGAAGTCTTCTTTCTCCTTTGATGAGTTTCTGGTTGGTTGTCATGTTTTGTTAGGACAAAGAGAGGGACAGAAGGGAGAGAGATTGTACTTAAGGGCTATGGATCCTAAGGTGTTTTGTCTTTGACTCAGCTCTGTCCACCCTGCCCCCACCCCCAGCCCACCCTACAGGATTTTTAGTTTTTGTTTGATTACATAGACCAGCCCACCTGCTCTCACCATCACTGAATCCTGGAGATCAGCCCTGACAAACCCCAAACTCCCAGGGAGTCACCAGATAACTGCTCACTTTGCCTATGAGATTCATCCTACTGACGGTCTCCTAATCTGCTAAAATCCCCTGACATGTTATCTTCTCTATAATCTCCCAATCTCCATCCCGAGAGATAGCCACAAAAAATAATAGCCACCTAAAGATCCTTCTTTAGGATCTTTGTAAAGAAACTCCTGGTGTTTTCAAGCAAGAGTAAAGAAATAGGACACAGCACATGAGAAACAGCCACAACTAAAATCCTTATGGACAGCTTTAGAGTTTCCCAACAGAAAAAGATCTCTAAAATCCAGGCCACCTAGAAGAAGCAAACAGGTGTTAATTTTGTTATGGTTAATGTGATTCACTCATTGTTCATTTATTTGATAACCACTAAATTATACAAAATGTGGTAATCGTAACCAGAGATTAGAAATTCAAGGTTCACAATCAGTTACATTCACATTACTCATAATGTGATCGAGGAAACTTTCAAATCTAAATAGTCAGAGATAAGCTAAAGACCACAACTGATATTTACAACCACAAGAACACCCATTTGCTGGGTAAACTCAACCTTTTTACTTGCTAATGTTTCTGAGGGAAATAGAAGGTCTCGACTGAACAAAGCGGCTTTAGGAAATAAAATTGCTTATCACGCCAGGTTATCAGATAAGATTTTTTTTTCACTTGATAAACAGAACTTGTTTGAAATGCCTCCAATCTAGTAATCAGCCTGATACACAAGCTCTACTCCAAGAGTACATCCATCCCTTAAAAGAGGATGGGAAACTTGTGCTGGACATAGAAATATAAAAAGTTTCCCAGGCTAGAAAGCACCTTGTATTTTTGAGAGCCCAGAAGACCAACATAGCTGGAGTGAATGGAAAGTGACCAGAGCCATATATGGAAGGATAGGCCAGATCTATCTACACTCCTGTCTACCACTAAAATGATTTGAGAGTCCCAGTCTAATGGGAAATCACTGAGGGTTTACACTCTCTGGCTGCTGTGTGTGGATAACTCGGCAAGCATGCTATGACTGCCCACTGGTTGGCCAGCATCATCCTCATGTATGACCAAGTTGACACCTATCTCATGTATGAAGAACATCTAGCCACTCTCTAAGTGCTCACATAGAGTAAATCACTCTTTCTGTTATGGTACCTTTTTATGTTATTTATACTTCTTTCACTCGGCATAGTATATTTTAAGTATTTCTGCTACTAAAATATATGAAATAATATGTTTGACACATAATAATTGCAAATATTAGTTCCTTCTTTTTCTCCTGAGCTACAAATAGACACTCTTCATTTTCTCTTCCCTGCATGGAAGAGTGCTGCAGATTGCTCTATTGAGAAATCAGTAATGCCACAATCAAGGGAGCTTGCAAAGCAGGGTGAATAAGGCAAAAGTGGTATATAAGTATACCACAGGTACAGTTGGCACATTGAGACAAAAAATGGGGGTGCCAGCAATGGATATAAAAAGCTAAGCAAAGAATCAGGGTTTTAGTGAGTAAGAGGGTTGAGAGCTTGCAGGAGGTGTGTGAAGATAGAGTGAGGAAAAGAATGGTGCTTTTGTGACTACCGGCGACAGGTTGACTTTACTGGTGGGGGAGCAGTTTAAGTGGTCAGAAAAGAAATGAAGAGTTTGAATCTTCTTCACTGATAGAAGATCTGGCCTACGGCCAGATCCAGAGGGAAAGCTCAAAGATGCTGTTATGCAATAATAAATAACATGTGCTTCAGGAAGTAACAAACTAACTGAGGTGCCATCAAAACCCTCTTGAGGGAGGACCATAGAGCCCAGGGAAAATGTCTCTACCTGGTCTTGTGTCATACAGAGAATTAGAAAGTAGTACACTCTTGTTAATAACTCTCATATAAACATCATGAATATAATCAAATAAGAGTGACCATGGCTTGATTATTGGATGGCAGAGAAGGAAAAAACAAAGGAAGAAAAATAGATAATTAGGTTTTACTAAAATGCCCCTTAGTAGAATCATGGTAAAGAGTTACAAAGACTGTGGAGGCCTTTATTGCAGCTTAAACCCTTGGAGCATTTCCTCTGTGTCAGGCTCCCTTCCACTCTGGATAGGGCATCATCCTTTACAGTTTTAACTTTTGGCCTAACATGGTGTCCACCCCATCTTTTTGGCAGAAGTCATAGTCTAACCATTTGAACTCAGAACCAATGTCTTGTTCGACCATTTAACACATAGTTCACTCAGTTCAACTTCTGATTGGGGTAGAAATCTATCTAGTAGTCATTTCTAAAAAAAAACTACAAAAAAATCAAACAGAGTTCTACCATTCCTAAAGAGCAGGATTTCTCAAAACCCTCTGAGATTTACCATAGAAGACGATGGAAGCCAAAATCTGACAATGGAGGAAAGCTGGAGATGAAGAACCTGCCTATATCTGATTCACACTGTGCAGATCCTCGATTAAAATTGAAGCTTATTCCTGAGGGTGTTCTCCAAATAGGACAACAACAAAAGGAAGATTTGTAGCCCTTGTCCACCCACACCCAAGTAAGGGCTGATGGGGTCTACCCACCAGTGACTATGCATGAATAGTGGAACGGTTTAGGCTTATGTGAGTATGAGACAGGAGGATCACAGGAGGCCTGTTTTCAGGGCTTGGTTAGTTACAATGCCATTGGAGTGAGTATTTATGGAACTACTCTAGGATTCAACATTATGTAGCTCCTCACTAAAAAGTAATTTATTATCCTGTAATCACTCTTCTCTTCAGCTTAGCACTCCCCCATAACCCAGCACACACACACATGCATGTGCACATATACACAAACCAAGGTTTGCAGAAGACCACCAAAAATCTAGCCCTGTGGCTGATAGCAAGTCAAGGTAGATAATCAAAACAAAGTAGAAAAAATATCTTGGTAGCAAATAACACACTACACTTGGATGAATTTGCTTTATATAAACTTTCCTAAAATATAGATATTTTTAGACAGATATTTTTGTTCTCATTGTTCAATAATGCGGGGAAAATAGGAAGAGATAAAAGTAGCTTACAGGGTGAGGACATCGTGCTAGGAAATGTGGGTGATCAATTTCACATTGTACACAACTCCCAAACCTTGATAGACACCAGACTTGTTTTCCAATTGACATAGTTGCCAATTCCCTGCATACCCACCAAACTAAGACATAAATTAGATGCCAGAATACACAATATATACAAATTTTCTGGTTAAAGTCATGAGTAATAAATGATTTGAATATACATTTGATCTGCTAGTTTTTCACCATGATATATAAAATTATTTATTTCCCTTTGGTGAGTTAAAGGCATTCAGTTACTTAACAGCCTGGCCTGAATCTAGTTCCATAAACATTTATTGTAAGTCTTATTTTAAAAGCCCTAGTGTTTTCCTTCCCCTAACCAAGCTATAAAATTTGGCTCTGTCTTGTTTAATGCATCCCCTCATCTCATTACCATATCCTGTTCATATAAACAGTATAAATAAAAATTTAAAAAGAAGGGAGCAGTACATTTATGGCTTCAACTTGTATAAGTTTTTTATTTAAACATAGCTAATTAACAAGTATTAAACTTGAGTATGGTATGTCTTTTATGTTGACAAACACAATTCCTTTTAAAACTCTGTGCAAGCAGTTAAATAGCTTATTGGTATATTCCATCTCAAGTTTTAATTATTCTACATGAAGTTTGGTAATGTAATAATTAACCACCTTCGACACGTGAACTGGAAATAATAAGTCCTTTGTTCCATTAATAGTGATGCCTTTGGCAACCATTAACTACCTTAACTCCTTGTCCCATAAGTAGTGATAAAAGTGGTATTCTGTAAAGAGCTGAGACATTTGCCTCTGACATTATGAGTGAAATCATTTTTAGGACAATCATTTAAAATATTTAGAATGTTTAAAGATTTAATCAAGCAAAACCCTGGTCCATAGTGCACAAGATATGAAATATCCAATGAAATCTTAGTTGGTGAGCCAGAATACTTAATGATACACTCTATTCATATTTAGTCGATTGACTACAAACTGAAAAATACTAAGTAAACAAAAATGAAAAAGTGAGCCCTATCTCAGATCTCAGATATCTTTCTCCTCTTAGTGGATGTGCGACAGCACAAAAGATTTAAAAAGTAAAACGGGGCCTAAATATTTTAAAAAGAGAAAATCAGTCTAACTAGCAAAACTTAGATTGCCCCATTCACATTGAATAAATTCTCTTGAATCCATTTCATTTCCTTCAACCCTTTATTGTCAGTATCATTTAGGACTCTTCTTGCAGCCAGTGACAGTCCCAGGTTAAATTAAGTCAAGGGAAAATAGGAGAATTTATTGGTCAATAACAGCAATTTTTCTAGACCAAGAATCCACAAGAAAATATATAGATGCGAAAACAGTTAAAATCATATTGTTGAACACAATAACTTCTCTCTCTCTTTCTCCCTCCATGTCTCTGAATGCCACTCATTTATTCCTTACTACACATGGTAGAAAATGTACATACCCAAAATTCCCATGCTTAATTATTTTATAACTACCATTATATAGACTGCTTTGTTCTCTTCAGGACTGAAAAATCCTAAGATTCCTCTATGTCCATACCTTGCTAAATTAACTTTCTTCTGATTATCCTATTTCAACACTGCTATAGGTTTCCAATTGTAACCTTGACTGATATGAGCATGCAATCAAGAATCAGCATACATTTCAGAAATAGCAATGCCATGTAAGAGGAAAAGAATTCAGAAAAAAAATAACTTGTATTTAAGATAAGCATAGTTTATAGAGCGAGAAAAACATGATTTTAAAATATTTTCTTGGAGGCTTATGCAAGAATACTGCAACATTTTAAATAAATAAGTAGAGGATTCTTTTGCTTCCCAGTAACTAATACTAACCAATTCCCTCTGACATGAATAATTAAAACAATGGACAAACACGTATGATTGGGTAGGCATTGGGTGACAGGTAGTCAAATACTATAAACATTGAGTAAAAGAAAAGCCCATGGAATGAGTACTATGATCATCCACTTTTCAGCCTGGAAACAATTTCCCAACTTTGGCAAAGTAAACTGTAATTCAGAGAGAATAAGAAAGGTCTACTGACCTAAGGGGGTGGAAATCATAGCATAGGGAAATTAAAGTAAGTGTAAGCTGAGGGCCAGGGCATCACATAGGAAGAAGCTGTACAGGTGGTGAACATGTATGTCTGTTTAGTGGGTCCAGGCAAGTCCTTCACTAAGAAATGGGCTACACATGGGCAAGGAGACTTTATCAAACTTATCAGATAACAGCTAGTATAGGGTTCAAAGCTCAACATTAGGGTTTAACAGAGCTAGAAAGTGGAAGTCTGGTCTAGACAGAGTGCAGACCTTTTAAATACTGAGAGTACCTGGGAATCCAGTTGAGACATCACAAGGTTCAGTACACACTATTCTAGACCTGCCCGATACAATAAAATACCAACCCCTTAAAAATCCTTAGGGAATATGCAATTTGGAAGAATCTGAATTCTCGCAAGTTGGAGTGTATTGGAAAAAACTTTATGCTTTTTCAGATCTCCATTAACCAAGTAAAAACCAAGCTTATGCATGTTTAAGGTGTTTAATGAATAATTAAATTTGTTACTAGAACAAGAATCAATACACTTAGAAAATAACAGAATCCATATTTTCTATAACATATTATCCAAAATATCTACTTTAAAATAATAAATTATAAGATAACAAACAAAAAAATGTGGTCCCTAGTCACACAAGAAAGCAGTCAATAGAAACCACTTTGTGATGGTCTTAATGTTGACATTAGCAAACAAAACTACGAAAGGAACTATTATAAACATATTCTGAGAATTCAGAGAAAAGATATAAGAAGAATTAAACAAAAATATGGTATTAAGAAGTTTTTATATGAGAAAAATAATTTTAAATAATCAAAAGATGAAATAAAAATTATAAATTAAAAAGTAAGTGAAAAGGGAAAAATAAAGAGTATATCAACAGATGGGAAATCAGTGAAAATTGTCTCAGAAAACTTGATGATAGAGCAAAAGAAACTATGCAATCTGAAAACAATGGCAATGTTAAAGAAAACTGAAGAGAGCAATAGTGACCTGTCGAATGATAGGAAAAAATTATACACACACACACACACACACACACACACACATATATATATTCTGTTTGGAAAGTCCAGCCATTGTTAACATAAAGAGAATGGTTTGAACAACATTGTTGTAACCTGGCAGCCAAGGGGAGTGGACTCAAATGCACATGTGTGAACAGTGACAACTTCACTGTAGTAGTCAGTGGGGATGGTAGATGCCCTTGAGTGGGCATGTGTACTGTGTGGTCGTCACCTTAAAAATGACCAGTTAGTAGAGCAATGGATCTACATCAAATTTTGTGTTAAGCTTGAACATTCCTTCACAGAAACTATTTGGATGATTTAGAAGGTTTTCATGGATAATGCAATGAGTGCAGCACAAATAAAAGCATAGCACAAATGCTTCAAAGATGGTCAAGAATCTGTTGAAAGTGATGCACATTCTGCAACAAGCAGAACACCTGAGAATGTTGGAATGGGTACAGGCTGCAATCAACAAAGATCGGCGACTGACAGTGTGAGAAGTAGAAGTTGATGTGGGGATTCCAAAAACTACTGTGTCCAAGATTTTAATGCAAGATCTTGGCATGAAATGTGTTCTGGCAAAATTTATTCTGCAAATTTTATTCTAATCCTAAAATTTTATTCTGTCCTAAAATTGGCAAAATGAGCTACAGTGATGGAAATCAAATTAGTCATCACCTGATGCAGGAATTTGAGGGGCAGGGAGGTCTGACTGCAAAGGACACAACAGAAATCTTTGTGGTGATAAAAATAATCTGTTTCTGCTTGGCTAGTGGTTAGATGGGGTATACATCAACTGTAAACATATGGTGTGAGTAATGTATTATATGTAAATTATGCCTCAATAAAGTGGATAAAAAAGAAAAAATGCAAAAGACAGAGAATAGGCAAAATAATTTTGAAAAACAACAAAGTTGGATGACTTATGAGACTTACTCTAAAGCTATAGTAATCAAGACGCTGTTATTAGCATAAAGATAAGCCTGTAGACCAATGAAAATGAAGAAAGAGCCCCCAAATAGATCTACATGTATACATCTATTTCAATACAGATGCCAACACAATTTAATACAATTAAAATATTATTGGGTAAAGATATTCATCATTTTCCAAGTAGCAGCAGCTGGAGATGGGAGGCAGAGAAACCCCTCTCACTGACACAGATTCTGCCATAAGGATCAATGTGACTGCTAAGAGGCCACAGAGAACTTGGCAAAGCTAAAATAAGTACTACAATTTCTCAGCTTTCTGTACTTGATTTAATCCATTGAGTCATGCTATCTCTGTATTTGATTTAAAGTAGCATATTAAGTTTTTCTAATTGACTTGTAGGTAATGGACAACTAAGTTGTAATTATATTTTTAAAAAATGCATATAGGGATGAGTGACATAAACAGAGAAGGAAATTCAATTTTTTTCAATCGCATAGATTTAGGTTTTACTAACCTACTTTCTTGTTTAATGATAGAACTTATTGCCAGAAAAAATATTTCCACTAATTATATTTAAGTTTTTTCAGTTATGACTGAAAGACCCTTAACAAAAAATTGACTTTTGTTTTATACAATAAATAAGTGCAATAGATCATATAGTTTTTGTCAAACAGATTATCTTCAATGTGTTATTTTTAATTGCTGAAACTCACTTTGATGGAATCTCATTTCTTAATGAGATTTAGCTTGATTTGAGTAAGAAAAAAAATAACTGCATAAATGCCTCATTTGTTGCTGTTCATTTGAATAATGGCTAAAGTAATACTGTCTCAAAAAGACTTTTTTTAGAGTGTGGCTTATGAAGAAATAAGGTATTGATGTTAACATTTCTAGTCATTATTACTACAAAGCTAAGTATCACTAAAATCCATTCACTCCTATTTGACACACAGGATGTGGTCAAGGTTGGGAGGCCCTACATATTAGTACATTTTTCCCTTTATCTCCTCACAAAGTTCATGCAGATTAGTTTTTACTGCACCATTTTTGATAGTGTGTCACTTTTTAAATGCTGTTCCTCCCAAAGAGCTAAAATATAAAAACAGCACAGAGAAGGAAAGTCATATGTTATCACTGAATACTTTTTAAATACAAAGGTTATTATTGCTGGCAGATGGATTTTTGTTCTGAAGAGCTTCATCTTCCTCTCCTTTCTCCTGCCAACTCAAAGTTAAGCATTGGTAATTGAATATTTCAGTGAATTCAGATTGTGGAAAAAGCCAATTTGGATCTTGGACCATTTATCATTTATTGTCCATGAGAGATAAAGGTGGATGCTTCAGTCTGAACTATATTAAGTAGCCACAAAGAAATTTCAAGAGACAATTCTAAATCCTCCAATAGGACTCATGTCCTTTTGAACAGACAGGAATTTTGTGTGCTATTTACATTATTTCACCAAATATGTAAGCCAAAGCCTTGGACATTTTCATCTTTATTTTCTACTTTGAGCAACTTAATTTTATAAGGATCAAATTGTGTTCACTCTTTCCATTCTTTTAATTTTTCTTTATTTTTAATTATATTTTATTGATTATGCTATCATGGTTTTCCCAATTTCCCCCATTTATCCCCCCTCCACCCTGCACCCCACAACCCTCCAGCATCCCCCCCACTTAATTCATGTCCATGGGTGGTACATATAAGTTCTTTGAGTTCTCTGTTTCCTATACCATTTTTGACCTCTCTCCATCTATTTAATGCCTACCATTATGCTTCTTCTTCCCTGTACATTTTCCCCCTATTGCTCCCCTCCCTCCCCCACTGAAAACCCTCCATGTGGTGTCCATTTCTCTGATTCTGTTCCTGTTCTAGTTGTTTGCTTAGTTTTTGTTTCCATTATTTTCTTTCATTTTTTTAGGTTCATTTGTTGATAGTTGTGAGTTTGTTGTCATTTTAAAGTTCATATTTTTTATCTTCCTTTTTTAGATAAGTCCTTTTAACAATTCATATAATAAGGGCTTGGTGATGACAAACTCCTTTAACTTGACTTCATCTGGGAAGCACTTTATCTGCCCTTTCATTTTAAATGATAACTTAGCTGGAGAGAGTAATCTTGGATGTAGGTCCTTGCTTTTCGTGACTTCAAATACGTCTTTCAGCCCCTTCTTGCCTGCAAGGTGTCTTTTGAGAAATCAACTGATAGCCTGATGGGCACTTCTTTGTAGGTAATTCTTTCCTTCCCTCTTGCTGCTTTTAAGATTGTCTCTTTGTCTTTAATCTTGGGTAACTTACTGATGATGTGCCTTGGTGTGTTCCTCTTTGGATCCAACTTCTCTGAGACTCTGTGGGCTTCCTGGACTTCCTGAAAGTCTATTTCCTTTGCCAGATTAGGGAAGTTTTCCTTCATTATTTGTTCAAATAAGTTTTTGCTTTCTCGCTGTTGTTCTTCTTTTTCTGGCACCCCTATTATTCGGATATTGGAACATTTCAGGTTGTCCCAGAGATTCCTCAGCCTCTCATCATTCTTTTGGATTCCTGTTTCTTTATTCTGATCTGGTTGGATGTTTATTTCTTCCTTCTGTTCCAAATCATTGATTTCAGTCCTGGTTTCCTTCTTGTCACTGTTGGTTCCCTCAATATTTTGCTATATTTCATTTTGAGTGTCTTTCATTTGTTCTTTCATTTTTCTGACCAAGCTCAGTCAGTTCTGTGAGCACTTTGATTACCAGAGCTTTAAGTTCTCTATCAGGTATGTTGGCTATATCCTCTTCACTTAGCTCTGTTTCTGAGGCTTTGCACTGTTCTTTCATTTTGGCCCTATTTCTTTTTTCAGGGCCCATGATTAGTTATAAGGGGTGGGGTCTTCAGAATGCACACAGGCAGGGCAAACCTTGCTGCGCTGCAGTGCTGCCTGTAGGGGAGGTGGCAGAGAGGAAACAGTGCCACTCAACTGGTCATTTCTAGTGCACTTTTCAACGAACTCTTGTGTGAGACTGGGAGTTTCTCTCAGTGTGGCAACCACCGTAGTCCACAACCACCTCTGAGTCTCAGTTTCCCCTTAAGTCAGCCCCTCCCTCACAGCAGCCTGATGCCCCCAGCCCACCGCCATGGTCCACTGCCTCACTGTGGTTTCTCTCTGTTCACCAACCTGTGGGTCTGGTTGTTCTCGTTGACTGTTTCTTTAATTCTGTGGTGGTCGGAGTTACATGCAGTTTGATTTTCTGGCACTTCTGGTTGTTATTGATTTTAAATCAGTTGTTTTTCCCTTTTTGGTTGTGTGAGAAGGTGAAAGGTTCCTACCTATGCTTCCATCTTGGCCAGAACTCTGTATACTTTTTTAAAATGTTTTCTTTATAATGGGCAGAAAATCAAGAATTAGAGACAAAAAGTGCAATATATAGGGAGCTCACTATATATCAAGTCATTTGCATACTCTTGAAATAGAGACATCTTTGAATTGGGTCTCCTGGCCTGCTCTGACATTAACTTCATCATGTAAAGGGGATGAGATATCATTAATGTAACTATTCAGACACTAAGAGTGGCAGTAAGGACCTTCAGAGAAAAGAACTCAACTCAGAGATTTTGAGTTCCAAGTTTCCAATAATACAACTATGCATTGACATTTTTAAGGATACATTATACAGTAGTTTTTACCTCTTTACAGTTAGATTATACTGGCCATTACTTCACATGAATTTCCTACCTGGAAGGTGCATATTACAAGAGAATGCCATTGGAAATTACCCATGCATTTTGAAAGAAAAATCTGTCCTAGAGCTTGCTTTTTAAAATGACAAACTGCAAGGATCTGAAACAGGATGATAAAAACTGCCACCCTGAGGTGGTGAAGGGTTCTTCTGAACTGTAGAGCCAATCCTTTCAGTCACCAATCTTTATTATTGTTTTCTCTCTGGTTTCTGTCCCTGGTTTGGCCTCTAGTAAAACCAGACCCATGTGCGGTTTGTGCCTGCAGTGGATTTGCTGTGCAGATGTGAAAGCCCTCTCCATCTATCCTTAGGTTTCCTAGTACTAACCTAAATATAAAAATACCTAATTTTAGATTACTAATTGTAAAGTATTTTTCTTCCAATATTTACCATCAAAGAAATAACAACATTATTACTATCTCTTTGTCACTTAGTTGTATTTTTTCTGGAGCTTTGATCTATTCTTTCATTTGGGCCATTTTTCTTTTTTTTTTTTTGTCTTGGCATGCCTTTTGTGTAGGAAGGGGCGGAGCCTTAGGTGTTCACCAGGGTGGGTCAACCTACCTGGCTGTGTTGTGACACTGTATGTGGGGTAGGGGTCCAAGAGGGAACAGTGCCTCTTGCTCCACTCTCTGCCAGATTTCAGTCACTTCCCCCACTACTCACAAGCAAACTGGGCCCTTCTGGTGCTGATTCTCAAGTGGGTGTATTTGTATACATTCTAGGACCCTGTAGGTCTCTCCAATGAACTCTTCTCTGAGGCTGGGAGTTTCTCCCACTGCCGCCTCAACACCCACAAGTGTTTTCAATCAATGGTTTGATGATTTATTTCCTTGTGCTGGGGCCCTGGGGTGCACAGTCTGTCTCACTCCCCAATTGTTCCTCCTGGTTTATCTGCACGTGAATGTGGGACTGCCCAGTTTGTAATCTACCACCTAGCCCTGTCCACCAACCACAGCCTTTCCCACCATGGTCCTCCAGCCGCCACCTTGCCGAGAGTCCTCTCTGCCCGGCTGTCCGGCTGCCCGGCTCTGCCCCTCCTACTGGTCTGAATGAATGATTCTTCTTTAACTCTTTGGTTGTCGGATTTCCATACAGTTTGATTTTCTGTCAATTATGGTTGTTTTTTGTTTTTAAATTTGTTGTTGACCTTCTTTTGGTTGTATGAGGAGGCACAGTGTGTCTACCTATGCCTCCATCTTGGCCAGAAGTCAACATGTACTCAATTTGTTTTTTTTTTCACATTTTTTTTGTTATTCAACTATAGTCGTCTCCATTTTCCTTCCACTACTCCCCCTCACCCCAGCCATCCCTACTTCTCACTCTTGATCTCACTCCCCTTTGGTTTTGTCCATGTGTCCTTCATACATGTTCCTGAAAACCCTTCCCCCTCTCCCCCCATTATCGCCTCCTACTTCCCCTCTGGTTACTATCACTTTGTTTTTATTTGACTACTCTTTTGATCCAAGAACCAGAATATTACCAACAAATTCTTTGTCAGCACCATAGTTGTGATGTAGTTTTCTTGTGTTTTATTGTAATTATCTATTATACTAGTACGTGTGTGTGTGTGTTTTCACCCACTGACAGCTTGGGCAAAGCAGGAAAGATTAATTATTTTAAATATGCATGAATTCTAGATGGGTATATTATAGCCATTTACTGACACCAGATGGGTTGGAAGATTGCTAGTGTAAATGGTTCTATTTTTCTGAACAATCCTGATAAATTTTATTTTATGTATGTCTCCAAAGAAACTTTGAGTCCTACAGGTATTTTATCTTCCATGAAAATAATTATCCTTAAAAGGAAATAAGTATCACCTTGTTAATTTGTTTTATAGATTTGAAATTGAGTTGATAATGTTTTCTAAGGTGAGTGTATATGTCTCAATGTAGTAAAAAGTAAACCACTTCTTTCCAAATGGACACCTCTGGTTTTGAAATGACATTTCTATTTACACAATCTTTGATATAGGAAGAATGAAAAAGAGGACTATCATATTAGCAGAGTTTATGACTTATAGACAGGCACATTAAAATCATAAATAAATTATAAATACATTGTATGGATCTATGCTTCACCTGTTCTGCTCCTAAACCAGCGTGTTTCTGTGTCAACATACTGCAACAGGAGGCAGTGCTAAGTTGATGCAACTGCATGGTAATGTTCACAGGTTTACTGAGGCATCATATTACTAGAGGGATTATGTTTGGTATACATAATGTCATGGTGTCAGCAATGTTGATGGCTCAGAAGTCATTCGAGTTCACATTGCTCGTGTCACGGTTATATACTAAGATGTTGCACATAAAGGCAATACTGAAGAAAATACTTCTGTAGGTATCACACCACACCCACCCCCAACTGTCAGAGGCAGAGATTAAGCAGAGTTTAAAGGTATCATTTGGAAAATAAAGGGCTGAAGCATTAGGAATTTCACAGTTGCCCCAAGACCTTGTGTTGTTGTTTATATATCTTTATTGTAATTTTAAGCTGTTAATATTATGAAGACATAACTCCTGTGTGTGCTGTTGGATTTTATAGAGGCTTCTTTTCGACATTTACATTGGGAATTCAGTTTTGAAATGAAAGTCACTCCCAAATTAGGCCAATGTTGTTTATTAATATGAAACTCATACCCAAACTCCCAAATGGCTCTGATGGTAATTACCCAAAATCAAGGACTAGGATACTGCAATTTTTAAAACCCAAGCTAACAATTTTTAAAAGGTGACAGTTGCCTTATATAGACAAAGTCTGATGCATTTGCTTAGCCTGCCACCATTTCAAGAGCTTTGTCACACATTTCCCATTTTCCCCGTAAACGTAGAACAGTAGCACATTAAAAGATTCCTCTTTATGATGTTATTTCTTTGCTCAAACATGTGCTCATTGACTTATTTACTTTAGCTCTTCACTTCCAAATGCTCATTGCATTTTATAATATAATCTAATTTTAGTAATCACAATCTCTATAGCACCAGTAGGTAGAAAATTGCCTACCTATTTTCTAGCTAAGTAATTGAAAAAAAAACAAAAAACCAGTAAGTCACTTTTCCAAGGTCACTCAAATGAGAAAGAGCATAAATATCTAAACAGAATTCATGACCAAAACACCTGCAACTTCTAGAACACATCTCATAACTCCTCTGAGTTTTCCCTTTGCTGTGTGTAAACAAAATCCCCCTAGTACATAGCACTTAAAGGTTACAGGAAACTTTAACATACATTATTATACATAATCCCCACAACTGTGTGAAGGTGTATATTTTTATCCCATTTTGCTCATGAGGAAAATGGAAGCTTGAAAGAGGTAAATTGAGTTTTTCAAGGTCAAATACATGGTAATTGGCAGAGCTGGGATTGGAGGTCAAGTAGACTCAAAAACAGCATTCTTTCTTCACCCCCATTACTACAATTACCTCTTCCTGAGTTCTTGCTGTCTCTGCCAGTAAAAGCATATTTCATTTTTCAAGGTCTGACTCAATGCCACCTGCTCCACAAAGTCCCCAATGCCCTAATGTTCCCTCAAGGAATCTGCATACAATTCTGATATGTGGCTTATCTCTTTTTGTAGAATGAAGCAGTAAAGGACTGGCTGGCCGTGCATATAGCACTTATTCGAAAAATACAGACTGAACAAATGGATGAACTAATTAATGGAATCATTAACTAAGGGAAAGAATTATTTTTTTTTCATTTTTACATAACAACAGTTATAATAGTTGACAATATGTTTAGAATATTTTCTGGCCTCCCCTCCAGGAAAAAGTATATAGGAGGATCTATTCTGGCCTGAGTATAGAAGGCGGGGCTAATGCCTAGCTGTGGCAAAGAGCAAGGGGAGAGCTAAGTCCCAATCTCAGGTAAGGGTAGTCTGGAAAACCTGGCAAGTTCTGACAATTCAAATCTAACGGAGCAGGTAGAGGGGAATCCTGGGTTCTACAAAACTGTATACTCTACTCATAATAGAAGCTTGCCAACCAAGCTTTTTCTGGAACCAAGAAAAGTTTTTCTTGTTTTAGCAAGTTATCTAAAAAGGGTACCAGACTATTCCATGCATCTAAATTCCCCTCAATGTTTGCAATCTCAGTCAGGCAGAGGTTAAGACCAAAGAGGCAGCACTTGCTTGTGACCTCACTATACTACAGTCTTTGGGGGCTGGGACAGTGTCTTGGTTATCAGTATATCACCAGTACAAAGCAAAGTGCCTGACATTTTAAGCATACTTAATACTTTTCAAAAAATAAACAATCAAAACCCAGATTACAGTAGCAGAAGGGGCTGCCTGTGTCCGTCTATTTTGTTCTCCTCTCAAAATGCTTTGCAGGACAAGATTAGTTTAATAATTTCCCATGGTACAGCATCTGCCCTTCATCTGGAAGAGGGTGAAGCCTTATTTGTCAGCACTCATAGAGTGATTTGTCTTTCAGATGCTGACTCACATTAACTTAACTCGCGAAACCAATAAAGTCAGAGGGACAACTGATTTATTTTAGTATAAAATTGACTTGATTCAGTCTCTCAATTCTAGCTGGCACATATCTCCCAGAAGACAAAATATATGGGAAGTCCAAATGTTGTCAAAATGTTCTTGAATGCGAATACAATGGAAAACTTGGATATTCATAAAAAAACCACCACCTTATCACAAGGAGGTTCTTGCTGAAAGTGGTAGAAATGGTCACATTCATCGGCCAAACATCTTTTATACTCACCAGACTGTGTCAGCAAGGATTCTAGTCCCTACTACCTCCTTCACTCTTTTTTTCCTTTCTCCTGAAAGCTGTTAGTGCTCTCCTTTGATAGATTCATTTGTTTTTTAAAATCTGTGTTAATGTATTTCACTGGCTTACTACCAGGTCTTAAGGCCTGCTAGCTAGTCTGCCTTCTAGGCAGTTTTGAGCTTTCACACCTCTATTGACATTAAAATTTTACTCTTAGGGCATGGAAGGCAATTAGGCTTACCTCACTCAAAGTTTCTAGGGGAAGCACCACTCTACCAGTATGTCATAACAAGAATTAGCTAAAAAGAACAATCAGTATGATAAGAAGTGATTTTGAGTGGCCTTTACTGAACAGCAAGTCAAACTCCTACATTGCCAAGAAAAGCATAATTGATACTGAGCCTTGCCTGACCCCGTGGTGATCGCCTGGTCTCACAGGTGAGACAAATGACTCCAGCAGGCAGACCTGGCACACCTTCGTCTGTGATCAGGCAATCTAGGTTCTTGCCCCACATTCTGGGTTTCTGTGCCCCTATTGTTTCAGCTCTCTCTCTCTCTCTCTCTCTCTCTCTCTCTCTCTCTCTCTCTGTCAGAGCTCCAGGTGGGCATCTCAGATTTCCACAAGACTGACTCCAACAAGTCTTCCAGATACTCAACAAGACAAGGGACACAGGCAGCTTGACATAAGGGAGGGACCTGGGGGAATACATACTTGGACCTCACTTTTCCCCTTCTCCCTTCCTAACCTCCCTCTAATCACTCCCCTCCCCCCCAGTCCCTTAGGGCAGAGAGCAAGGAGGAGAAGGATCCTAGAGGCAAATAGAGGATACCTGAAACAGCAGAGAAAAATGCAAACAAGCAGCGGTAATTTGGTCAAGTCCCTTTACTAAAATTTAATTTCTTTATTTGTTTAGAATAGGAATAACAATAGCTACACAATTACTATAATAAATGAGCTAGTTCATGGAACAATGTTTTACAAAGCACCTTGTGCATAGTAAGAGCTTTAAATATGCCAGCTCTCTTGTTGATGTTACTATTGCAGCCACGGTCACAGTCCACTCACTTCTGCCCCCATTCACTTCAAACAATCCTTCCAGCTAAGACCCATCTTCCTGAGGCTGCATTCCTATTCCTGAACCCTGGTTTGTAAGGAATGCCTTCTTACCTGAAGATCTAAATAAGTCATGCTGAATCCTTCTTCCTACCTTCCAGAGTCCACATAATTATGCTCCCCTACCATTGTCACATCTTTGATTTTCCTGATGAAGAACTACGTTACTAAATTGTCCACTGATGAATAGAGCTACATATGTTGAATATTACAGTCTTCTTACCAGACTGTTAAGAGTACCGGTAGGGGAAGTCCCTAGGTTTGGGACTTTTAATTACATGTCTTTGTTCTTAACTGGCTATAGTTGACATAATCATATTCTAAGATACAACAAGAAGAAGAGTTGTATTTTTAAATCCTTGCTGTTATTAAGAACCATATGCAGTACTATGGCATTTAAGAGTGACATTTAGAGGATGAAAGGATGCACCATTAGGAATTATGCATCTGTACACAAATAATTCAAATGTGAACACAAAATGCCTTGGTTAAATCCTGTTTTCTTCCTGCATCTATGGTTTATGGGTGAAAGCTTCATTGGCCATGGAAACCATTTTGGAAGGATCATTACCAATTGCATAAAAGTTTGATAGTCAAAACATGTTAAGTGATTGTTGGCCATAACTTACTAAAAATATGAGCATAAGTAGAGCAAAGCTGAGACTCTGAATACCAACAGTATATTTGAATCTAATAATTTAGTGTTGCTAACTTGGTATAGCTCTATGAAGCACTTTAAACTCTATTGCTGGCTGGAGTAGTCATTTGATGGGTGAAAAGCTTTTGTTTTATTGTCCAACAGGTTTATCTTCTTTCTTTCCTTCACAACAAGTTTCAACTATCCCTTTTCTATCCTTAATACCCTACTCTTCTCTGTTCACCTTGGGTATTAGGAAGTAATTTGGAAAATGATTTTATGGGTTTTTTTAAGATTTTATTTATTTATTTTTAGAGAGAGGAAGGGAGGGAGAAAGAGAGGAAGAGAAACATCAATGTGTGGTTGTCTCCCATGCGCCCCCTACGGGGGAACTGGCCTGCATCCCAGGCATGTGACCTGCCTGGGAATTGAACAAGCAATCCTTTGGTTCACAGGCCAGCATTCAATCTACTGAGCCATACCAGCCAGGGCAATTTTATGTTTAGTATTGTGCCCACCCCCTCCAGATGAGGCAGGAGGTGAGCTGTGTTTTCTCAAGGACCTAGAAGCAAGTAGAAGGCTGAGCTTCCATTGAGATGAGGAAAGGGCAAAACTAAGACATCTATTTCTTAAGCTGGATGTGCCTAAATGGACATAATTTATACTCCAGAATTTTTCAGCTTGATTTAAATCCTTGTGCTACAGATAGTTTGCTTAGTGTGACATACTACCTATGAAAGGTAAAATTACAAGATAGTATTTGGGATACTTAAAAAACAATGTAACAAAAGGTAATCAGAAGATGTGAAATCCTCAGCCAATGTTGCTGATTCTTAGCTTAAAGCTTTGCATCTTGTGTCTTTGCCAAGCTTCAAATGTGGCCCATGACATAGACCAGAAACAAGAAAAATAATCATGAATTGTATTGATGCTGTGACTAACACTAAGATCACATCCTTTTAAAAATGTAAAATGGCATTAACATTGTCTTTAGTGTTACATAAACAACATGGAGGAATAAGTGAATTTGAGTATTCAGATCTGGAGGAAAATGGCTATTTCAACCATTTGTCAGTAACTCAAATAAATTCTGCAGCCATTCTTTGGTCTGTTGGTTGGGGGTTTCAAGTGGTGGATGATCACCTGATACTGGTAGGATTCCCCCAGAGGCATGAAGAAGCACTGTTCAAAGTGTTCCAGTGGAACACAGAATCTAGGGGAAAATGCTTTCCTACATCATTAAACATGTCCTTCATAATGTGGTATAGCACCTGGACACTAATTAGCTGTGAGATATCGGACCATTCATTCAGCCTAATTCTTCAACTGGAAAATAAGAGATTTGGGTAATATGATCTTATAGCCCCTTACAAAATTAAATTATGAGATTCTGGGGTACTTATATTAAATCCCTGACTACCTCAGGAATATCAGGACATCCAAATGAGCTGAAGTTTATTATCAATCTCATGCAAGCAGAGTTTCAATTTTAACAATTGTATGTTGTATTTTCGGTGGACAATTTGATTGATAATTTCTTTAACATACATCTAAATTTCTCCAAGAGATAAAAAAGTGCTTTTCTTAGAAAGTTACACATTTTTATGTTTAGTTTCTAATGAAATATAAACATTGTGACAAACATCAGTTTTATATACTTTTCTCTAGCCATCTTCTCCTCCTCCTCCCTTTAGTCATTATATTTCTTCTATATCACTCCTCATCAGTCTCCTAGAATTGTCTACACAGAATTCAGTTCTCAGAAATGAAATAAGTGGCTTCTCGATAACCAAAGATTCTCAATTAGAATGCATGTCTCACCATGCTTTAGACTAAGTCACCCCAACACCTTTGTTATAGTTGAAGAATCCCTGAAAAGGCACACTACCCTACAATGACTTACACAGTCTGTGATATGTGTTGTAGAGTTAAACATTTATTCATTGTAGGTGCTCTGTGGAAGACCATGATTGTCTATCCCAGTTAGATCCTGTTTCCTGAGAAACTTGAACACAAAGAATAGAGAGGCTCAGAAGATACAGTATAAAGAAAAAAACACACATGGAGAGTTTACATTAAACAGGAGCCATTAGATAGGAGTAACCATGAGTAAGTGAAAACCAGAAGGCAGCCTGATCCCAGTCAACAACAGAAACAGAAGTAGAGAAAGCAAGTCCATAGATACAGACTACATAATCACAGTTACCATAGGGAAATGGGGTCAGGCAAGGGTGAAATGGGTCAAGGGTGTCAAATGCATGGTGACAGATGGAAACTAGACCTTCACTGGTGAGCATGCAGTAGGGTATGCTGATATTGCATTATAATGTTGTACACCTGAAATTTATATAATACTATTAACCAATGTTACCTCAATAAAATTAATTACTTTAAAAAAAAGTAGAGAAAGTATTGCAGAGAGAGTACAATACTGAGTTGGGGAAATAATTCATCACTAGAATTGTTAGACCACTAAAGCAGCTTGAATTCTTACTGATTTCCAGTTCTTCATGAGGTCCTACTATGTATCTGATGAGACTTTGTTCAATGTTTGCTGAATCCTTGGTGAATCCCACCACAGATTCATATCATATAAAGAAATCGTTCTGTTTTTGCAACCTGAAAGAACTTGACATAGGTGAGCTTCAATAAAATTGACCTGTTGTATCTGGTCCAAAACAGGTTTATTCCTGAATATGCAAAAGCCTAGTGCATCTCAGCAAGTGTAGGCAGGCAGAAGGAAGCGATGGTAAAGTTCACATCGGTCTATACTAAGGTTTTAGTAGAGTTTCAGTAAACAGTAGTTAAGAGGTCAAGGAATCTAAAATCAAAGCTAAAATTTTATCTGAGATGAATATCTAAAAATGTCATTTATCCATGTTATTCCTGTTTATTATTTGCAGGAATTTTCAAGATTGAGGTATAATTAGATTATTTTTTAAGATTTTTTATTGTTATTCTATGACAGTTATCCCAATTTTCCTCCTTTGCTCTCTTCCTTCCATCCCACTCTCCACTCCCACAGTCAATTCCCTCCCTGTTGTCCATGTCAGAGAGTTAATGTTATTACTTTCGTGAATCCCTGGTATCAGCAGTACAGTTTATCATTTCATACCAGAGAATGTCAGAAGAACTGTATACATTAGACTACAGAATGCTTACTCTGTCTGATTGTTGAAGTATTTATCAGCATGTTAATTAGAGTCCTGTTTACGAGGATGAAAAAGCTCAGGACAAATTTCTCACTAGCTCCTGTTGGTGGGCATAGTTTCCAGAAAAGCATGGTTACAGCTGGTGTGTACCTTGTAGATCAGCATTAATATTTTATTCACTTTATAGCTAGCAGCAGTTTTGAAGGCAATATCTTTCTGAAACAGTGGATTCAGTACAAATAGCATTGCAGCCATGATATGGTTGCTCTGTTCTATCAAGTGGAAAACTTTAAAAGGAAAACCTGTGTGATTTGAATATCCTTGTAAACCGTGTTTAATGCACCTTTAAATGAAAGGAGAGGGGTTGATCACAGAAACAAAAGCATTCAATCTATTCCTCACCCTGATCCAATTCAAAGTAAAACTCATGAGATATCAGGAGAATGTAAGCCATCATTTGAAGGGCTCTTTCAGGAACCAAGGAGCCCAGAACAATATTTGATGCATGGGAAAAAGGGAAACATTTCCTCCACTCTGATTCATTATAGTTTGTCAGTCAGGCAGTCAAACAACAAATTTATTTGTTTTGCCCAGTATCATTGCTAATTTGAGAATGAATATATTTTTCTTTTTCCTTCAGTTCATTTATTCTTATGTTTATACTGGGATTCAAAACAGGAGGGATTAAGATCATGCTTTCCTCAGAGTAAAAGATGAGCAGTTTTCCATGTCTATAAGTCTGAGCAAGATGCAACTGTAGCTGCTGACCAGTTCTACTTATGTATTTGGAAAGATGGATGGATCTGGATGGATTTTAAAATCTGTCAAGGGTCAGTGCTATTTACCCATTTAATTACACCACCAAAGGTGTGGCTAAACCTTGTAACAGTATCTTGGCCATGACCGTCAGTGCTCTGGCCCCAAATGTCCCTTTCTATTACATCTTCCCCATGGTTCACAGTGTCCTGTGATTTACATGAAGATGAAAGATCTGAGAGGCATGAGGTGATGCTCACAATGTTACCTGACTGATAGATGTATGAACATTGGTAATCCCGCACCTCGGTGGTGTTGAAGGCCAGGGAAGTATTTTCTAACTCTGCCTTTTAATCATCAACATCTCACCAAGAAAGGCAATTTAGTGTTAAAGAGAACCATAAAATATTGGGAATGAGATACGATACAGAAAATAAGGAGAATGGCCATTGATAAAATGCCATTTTTTTCTGTGATAAATTTTCACATTACTCTGAATACCAAACTAACCGGATCAAGCTAAGAAAAGCTGCTATCAAATGGGAAAAAGATCACGGAGTCCTTGATGTGCTTTTTTGTTATTGCTATATGAGAGTGGGGATTTGTCATAGGTCTTAATAAAACAGAACGAAGACATGAGTCCACAGTGGCACTTTTGGTTTAGGGAGAAATTTTGTTTCTCCCTCCATCTTTTATCTGTGACCATCACTTAACATTTTTATTTTAGTGAATTCTGGTTAATATAAATATCAGAAGAATGTGCAGCCTGACAGGAGTACATGAGGAAGAAAAGGGAAGATCGAAGCCAAACTCTGGCCCCTCTAGGCTTGAGAATATTTTTTCATCCAGCTCTCTTTTGTTCTTTTGTTTCTTTACTACAGCTCAGCAATAGAAAATACACCCATAAAGAAAAGGACTTAATATTTCTTCTCTTGATTTAACACTTGTCAAAGATGTTCCACTAGACATCGCGGAGAGCAGAAGGAAAATGGCAATCGCGTCCTTACCCTCCAGAATTCTCAGATTATAATGTAAATGACAAACTAAGGTAGAAGGGGGATATGGTCTTTAGCATGGAGAATGGGTGCAGGAAAAGTTGGTTCTCACATGAAAGATTCAAGAAGGCTAAACAGAAAAAAAATTAAGCAGAACCTTGGAAGATAGAATTTGAAAATAGAGAGATAGACCACCTGGTACAAAGAGAAGGCATATGAAAAAAAATTTATTTACCTGGTTAAAGAGTTAACTATTTATACAACATAAAGCAAACTTAGAACAAATTTAAAGGAGAGCATCTTTCTGAAATGTTGAGAGCAGAGTGTTGGTGGGATATGAGGACAAATATTGGAAGTTAAGGTTATAAAGAGAGACAAAAACCCACCTTGGTATAGTACTATCCATCATGCTGACGGGCCATGGAAAGTTATGGAAGACAGAATCAAGCTAAAAGACCTGCCGTAAAAGTCACCTCTGGTAGCACTGTTGGCAATGGACAGGAATGTTGGGTGTCTAACCGGTATCAGCGGATACAAGTTAAGTGCTATATAGTTCTGCTAATTTTCAGTAAAATGTCAAAAATAACAATTCCATAGTGTGTTAGAATTTACAAAGTTCTTTCACACATTTTCACATTTGAATGCTGCTTGTTATAAGTGCAGAAAGGCAGCAATAAAATAAAGCACAGATGTGGGATAATTTAGAGATACTTTAGATGTTGAAGGATTTGACTACTGCTTGAATACGGACAATGAGCAAACTGTCAAAGGACTTCAGTCTGAGTTGAGAGCTATACACCATCATCGACATCACCCATATTTTGAAGACAGGCTAAGTGATAAGCCCTGTGCTGAGAATGTACATTAGATGGTCTTATTTTATCTTCTCCACAACTATATGTGGTCATTCCATTTTCTAGATGGGAAAACAGAGGCTATGGAGCTATTAAGTAATTTGTCCAAGGTCATGTAGCTAGCAAGTGACAGAGCCAAAACTTGTTTGAATCTGAAGCTGTACACCAACATTAATGTAGAGCACTAGGCATAGAAGCAAATCCTTTGTTTATATCTTCATGTTTTATGTAAGATATGCAAATCTTATAAAAATTAATTTGGCTTTTTTAGGTTATTCATTATTTGATTCAAGGATAAACAATACTTTCTTTTAAAGTATTAGCCAGGAGCCTGTCAGGTTTGATTATAATGGCAACAGATCCCTTTTAAAGAAACTTGGCAATCTCTTGCCTCCAAGAATTTGATTAAAATGGTGCACAAATAATGGGAAGCTTTTCTGCCAAGATACTGTATCATCATGATAGAGTCACCTTCACTCTTAGATGCTGGTTCCATCAAAAACCCTCAGTCCTCAAGTAAAAAAAACTTATTTTCCTTTTACTACCTAGTCACATATGACAGTATATATATTCCCAAAGTAATCATATGCAGTCACAAAGTCATTTTCAACATGCCTAACATTCGACACACCTACATAAACTATTGTGAGTTCCTTCTGGAGCCTAACGGAAATCCTTCTGTCCAGTGGGACCACTTAGAAAGTTATTGCTTCAATGTACTAAGGGGGCCCTGGTGACATGTAGCAATTAATGATTTATCCAGAAATGCCTCTTAACAGCTTAAATCAAGAATAACATTGGGGGTTTCTAATGCTAAATCTCATACAACATATTTTTATATGTCTAAATGTGTATACTTCTGATGGATTCTTTATAAATTTTATAGATGCTGTACTTGGAATCACAAGCCATCTAGTGAGGGTTTCTTTTCTTCATGTATTGGGATGGCCAAAAAGTACATTTGTTTTTTTCTGTAAGATGGCTCTCTGGTAGTGCTTAGTTGTGTTTAACTTCATTCAAAATAATTTTGTTAGATGGTATTATGACAACTGCCATTTAAAAAACTTATCAAAATTGGTGAATTTTTGTGTAGTTATTTTAATATTGAAGATGGAAAAAAATACACAACATTTTTGTCATAGTATGATTTATTATTTCAAGAAAGGTAAAAATGCAATTGAAACACAAAAAATGATTTGTGCAGTGTATGTAGAAGGTGCTGTGACTGATTGAATGTGTCAAAAGTGGTTTGTGAAGTTTCATGCTGGAGATTTCTCACTGGATGATGCTCCGTGGTTAGGTAAACCAGTTGAATTTTATAGCAAACAAATTGAGACATTAATTGAGAATAATCAATGTTCTACCACATAGGAGATAGCTGACAGAACACATAATATCCAAGTCAATAAAGTTATTGCTGAAAATGAAAAATGTGTCTTTTATTTTATTAAAAAAATAGGTGGAATTTGTGTACTTCATTAATTACACAATTCTATTCTGTAGAGAAATTTTGTATTTGAAATTATCTATACAAAGAAATGTTTAAAGCTGCAGAGTCATACTATTATGAGCAATTAGGGTTCCTAGTCAAAATGATAAAATTGCTCAGTCACAAATATTAAAAAAATAATGAGCCTCTTTTTTTCACAAGTAGATATTACTATGATCCTTATCTTTTACTTGTACTGGTGTGTTACTCATTTTATTCATAAATTTGTTGTGGAGTAAGAGAGGACATAAACAACAGTTTGTATGAAAACTAATTATTTCCAGATAAAGTACAAGCAGTGGGGGAAGCCTATTTAAAGAGTACTGTCTCTGTGGTTAAGCAAGAAATGAATTTGCTACAAAGGTTTGAAACCTGCTCTGATAGAATCGAAGGTAATTAAAATCTAATGGTAGAATCTAACCATTTAAATTGCAATTTAATTGGTCAAATAGGATTGAAATCTGAACACTTGACAACCTTAAAATGGGACTATAAAGATTCACTGTGTGCATGTGAAATATTTGCTTACTCTAAATTGAAATGAACATTGCATGAATGAAATGAAATAGTTTCTAAATTTATATGACTTTTCATTTGTATAAAAAGATTGTTGTGAGGATGTATCTTATAATATGTAATGACAAAGAACAACTGGCATAAAATTAAAAGCTTTCAATAATAAACAAATGATAATTAGGTATTTGCTGTTTATGTAATCTTATTCTTGCATGTATAGATTATTATACAAAGTCTGAGAATGGGAGTTTTAAATTATCAAATTACACTTATTGCTGACTTAACCTAAGGCTGCATGGTTAGGCTGAATTGTTACTCCTTCCAAATGAGGACAACTTAAAGTTACAATGCATGTTTTCATATTTAATTATATCATTTTTATTAAAATATTAATAGATTAAAGTAGTTTGACACATGAAGTGGAAGAAATGCTGTTTCCATTTCTTACAGGAAATTCAAAAAGTACAATAATAAGGAATCTAATGGAACTTTAGAGAGATTATAAGTCACCTAATTGAAATTTTTGCCCAGCATTCTTCCTTGAGATTAGTAACTCCCACTCCTTTGGAAGTTACCTAAGGCCTTGGGTTCAACTTAGTTTTATTGTCAATCACCAGCTGTCCTGTGCTGTTGATGTACCACCTCCACATCTGTCACACTCCATCCTGTTGCAGATGACCAGGAAGAGGATTGTCAGGCCTCACTGGCAAATAAAATCCAGATCTCTGAACAAGGCTGTGAATTGTAATGCACTGAAAGAATAAAATACTACTAATAAAAGACAGATATGGGTAAAAACAATTTTTATTTTCTATTTCAATAGCATTCTTTCAAGTTAAAATTGTTTCCTAATTAAGAATTTTTTTTAGTTCTCATATGTTTACACATACAATCTTCCCCACTCCACAAACATACATGCACTTTTTAAGAACTGTAGCTTCTGTGCTTCACTTATAATAAAACACTCGACAACCAAATAATATAACCATGAAATCTTGAGAGAAATCATTATTTCAGAATGGAAACACAGTCATGAAAAAAGTTCCAATAGAAATAAAAAAAACTGGGTTTCTCTCAATTAGTTTTATTGAAATCATGGACAAACAGATATTCATGAAAAATAGTGCATTTATGTATTTTCCCATAAAACAGTATTTCCTATAGAAATTGAAAGCTGTGTTCTTAACAAGAGATTTGGCATAAAAGTAAACCTAGATGAAGTCAATGGTGCCATAAAAACAAACATAATTTTTTTTCATATATTTACCAGTAAAATTATGCTTGGATTCCAATAAAATCAGTGTAAATATTCTCTACACATTGATTATACAAGAGGGCACTCTGTACTATAAAGTCCACATGCTACACATGAATAAAATTGTACTATACTATAAATTAAAAGTATTTAAAGTAAATATGCTAGCTATAATAAAAATTAAACATTTAATTAACAATATTTTTACTTGCCTTTTTAGAAATTTTGTGATTTAAATGGCCTGGGTCTCAAATTTCTGTCTAGGGAAGTTTGAAATAACTCCTTTTCTCCTTGAAAGATTACATCTTAACCTAATGATCCCAGCTGTAAGATGTTGAGACCGCCCAGCAGAATACAGCATGAGAGGTGCAATCAGAGTAAGCATAGATAAGAACCCACGAGCACTGGGTCCCCTGGGAGAGGTCAACCATCTAAAATTCAAAGTGAAACTTGAGACAGACTTAGACATGATTTGCTCTGGTATAACACTCCATTGGGAAAAAGAGAGAGAAGAGGTCTGAAGGAGGAATCTTCCAGAAGCAGCTCATGATTCTAGTTTACAGTAGAACAGGACCTGGGTAGCAAATGATAGAAATAGAGGGAAGAAAGGAGCTATGCAAGCTATCAGAAAAGGAGAGAATTGGTCAGGAATTAAAACTAAAGTCCAGTCATGAGATGTGACAAATAACAGGCCCGAGTGTAATTTAATGGACACACAGATGTCCAGAGAATTCCCAGAGACCCAGGACAATGGGTGTTAGAAGTAACAAGACAAACTTAAGATCCAGCATCACCCCTGATGGAGAAGGGGCTCCTAACACTGCCAGGTTTGTCTGCTGTTCTTCCAAACTGGACCTCAGTAACCTGCAGTTCAGAGGCCTGGAGCAGGCAGGGACCTGCACTTCCCCCAACACACAGACACACAAGTGTCATTCAGTGACCCCAACACACAGGTGCTCAAATGTCTTTCAGTGCTCAAAAACCAAGTTCTTGTTTCTAGAGTTTAGTCTTAGTGGTAGATAAACCTTCTATCCAACAAATGACCTTGAAAATGCACAACATACTCAAAGCAGTTTTGAGAGTTTTAGGTTAAGTTTTTGCAAAATAAAAAAACCTTGTGAATTTGGTCTGCTCATTTATTTCTTACTTGTTAAATCATTTGTTTTTCTCACTCATCTCATTCTTGTAAGAGCATTGAGGCTGCCACGGAAAATACAAATAGAGCCCTGGCTGGCGTAGCTCAGTGGATTGAGCGCGGGCTGCGAACCAAAGCATCGCAGGTTCGATTCCCAGTCAGGGCACGTGCCTGGGTTGCAGGCCAGGGACCCCAGCAACGGCACATTGATGTTTCTCTCTCTCTCTCTCTCTTTCTCCCTCCCTTCCCTCTCTAAAAATAAATGAATAAAATCTTTAAAAAAAGAAAATACAAATAGAGGGCTAGGGATGTGTTTGGAAAAGAGGAGCAGTAGCTATACCTCCCTACCTCAAGGCTATGCTATCTGGGGCGGTGTTTATGGTTTGATTATATATATGTGGTCCTAAGCTTTT